>JARHVA010000821.1:1867500-1927500 GCA_037957365.1 Torreya grandis | reverse complement strand
AGTGGAGGTTAAATTTTGATAGATACATTGGCTTGACATATAGTGGAGGTGCATATGATAATCAAAATACACTGATCTACAGAGAGCACATTATTCACACTAGTAATGGCAGGGGGCATGATCAAAGTTCATTCCTTCTATTATCTACCTAGGGACTTATTCATCTTCCAAATTCACTAGACTACTATGGAATTTTATTATACCCAACATTTGATTCATCTTTTAGATTCACCAGAATACTATTACCTAGGATGGATTGGTATCATACCTAGGATGGATTGGTATCATAGCCAAGATGGACTATTATTGAGCCAGTTTGTTTATAGCATTTGGTTAATTTTTATAGATTGAGTTGATTAAATCACTTAATCTCACAAAATTTATAGGTTGGATTTGATTAAATCATCCAATCTCACTAGATTTATAACTTGAGTTTGATTAAATCACTTAGCTTCACCATATTTTTAGGTTGGGCTTGATTAAATCAGTCAACCTTAATAGATTATCCTTCACAAGATGAGTTTGATTAAATCACTTGCCCTACATTAGATCATATATGTCTTCATTTGAGTTGAGTTGGTTGGGATGCGATACTCTCGACGACTATAGCACCAATCTTCTTATATCGGGTTGGGGATATGATCACCTCCCAACTCTCCTTGTTCTAGATATGGATCCTCTCAGGGGAAAACCATGTGACCACTTGTGAACTCATCCATTTTCCTAGTTGGAAGATGGATAAGGTCTCAAGTCCCCTTCCACTTCTCTAACCTCCACAACAAAGCCAATATCCCAGAGTCATCATTATGTAACACATACACATGTGTATTATATCCACTCTCTTTCTTTATTTTGATACTTTTTATTATTGTTCATCTACATATTATATGCATTGATCATATTGTAACATGATTTTAGTTGCATGTAGCATTCAAAAAACAAGTTCAAAGAAGAGATCAAGCAAAGACAAGGTGTGTCGTACACAGTAAAGCACACATTTTATTTTTTTGAAATTAGTGGTTTCATTTTCATGCATTACTAGATTAAAGTGAGGCAAATGTAGATACCCATATTTGGTACAAGCATAGTTTAATAATGTGTTTTTCATAGCTTTACATGTTTGGACCTTTTGATAGAGAGTTAGACATCTACTGGCACAATCTCACATGGACCTCTTCGGTTCTATGTTCTTTTATTTGCTTTATCTGATTATTTTTATTTGTATGTTATCCAAAATGTCTTAATTCATTGTGTTTTAGGAATCCTTACCTATTTTCTTGATTACCTCTATGTTTTTAGCCACTGAACACTACCATATTAGTTGGGATACTAGTGTCGATGTTAGTGTCATGATCTATGGTAGTGTCGAATCTTATATTTTGATCCTTTTCCTTACTTTTCATCATGTGACCATTTGTTTAGCCCCACATGTTTATTCTATTTTTGGCTTTCACGTGCCACTAGGTCCTAATTCAAAATCAAGAGATCCCTATATATACAAAACTATGTTCTCATTTATTTTATCAAGCATTATCAAGCAAACACCTCAATGAACATGCACGTTTTTATTAAAAATCTATTAAAGTGTATTACACACCAACTTTATAGAATTGAAATTTTGAGATTTTTACAAAGTCAATTTGCACTTACATTGCTTGTACAAAGGATTGCAATAAGAGAAAGAGAATATAGTTGTACAATCATCATTACACACACATACCTAGGAGGGAGAACTACATGTGAGTCTGAGGCCATCTTTGAAATATATAGCTATGTCAACAACACTTAGTGATAACATGTTTCTGGGGTTAGTTTGACGCAAATGCTAACCTATTTTTATTGAGTCATAGGAGGACAAGGGCAAAAAAACTAGGGTTTAACTTATTAACTATGTTTTAATCATAATTCAACATGTTCTAGAATATGAAATAGGGCTACAAGGGATATCTCAACTTTAAGGAAAGTTTGAACCAATTCTTGTGCATATATAGGTTTGGACCCCTGTGTCAAATTTGGACACTTTTAATGATGATAGTGTCTTCAGATAATGGTAGTGTCCAGGTGATAAAAATAGTTAAAACTCATAATGAACTGAGCACAAAGCTCTATTACAAACTTGAAATGAATGTAGATCATTATCACGGTCCATAATAGAACATGAAATAAGATATACTCTCTTTATCCCTTGGTTGTACATTATTTTTTGTATTTATTGCACATAAATAAGTTAGATTCCATTATTTTATCATACATTATTGAATTCTAAATATTATATTGTTGCATTCAAACATTTTATTTATTTAGTGTGTTTTGGTATAAAACCCATTTTTCATAAAACAAAAGGTTGCTACAAGGTGGGTAATCAAAGACCATCACCATCGGTCTTAAAAGTTATTTGTTATCAAATTATGATTGAACCAACAGATTGGAAACTATTTGCATGATAATACAGGTGATACATGGGTTGATGGATCAATAAATAATACACAAATTTTCTTTTATTATATTTGCTTATCTTTCACACCACATACTAACAATTTGTCATCATAGTAATACCTACATCTCTCTTTAAAATATGTCCATCTGTCATTTTGACTTGTTATCAAGTCAACTTGGCATACTACTGACTCTAAGGTATCTATCAAATAAGTATGGTGGTGTTGGTTGAATGGGGGTCCTTTATTCTCTTAATTATCTCTTCAATTTATATTTTCTTTTCAAATATATATGCGGCCAAATCCTCCAAACTACCTAGGGGGTCTTGGGGAATTATAGGAGGGATATAAGGGTTAAGAGGTTTAGGAGGGTTTTATTTTCCACTTGAATAGGCTCTACAAACAAAAAAAATTATGTTTAATAAAAAATAATGCAAATCTAAAATTATTACTATTTTTTTAATTGGCAATAATTTAGCTTTCTTACCCCCCCTCTACCATGAAATGATCGATTTGTTGACCTAATTAGCAAATTCAAGTGAGTGTGGTGTGTGTTGTCTCCTCTTGAAAATAGAACAAGAACACAGTTTGAGCATTGAATGTGAGGTACATAAGGAAACACAGAGTGAGATGGAGAAATGAGGGTCTCTAAGTTAATTTTGTTTTTAATACATAGTGAAAATAATGTGTACATGTTTTTATACATTTAAAATCCATACACATTCCATGCTTGGTGTCTGCCAAGCCTAGAAAACATAATACATATGCATTATTACAATAAACTATATGCATTTTGGGATATTTCATGAAAATGTCCATGAAATTATCTCCCAACTCCATGCACATACCTAAAAATTCCACAATCAACAACAAAATCCCAATCGATAATTGCATGATGAACCATCATCAAATCAATACCCCATCAATCAGATCCCTGAGCCACCATTATATAGCTATATCCTATCATTACCAATCTAAATAACATCATTTACAAAAGAATCAAGTGTAGCCATGTCTGAGAATCATAAATTAAAAAAATACCCAGATATATTCCTACAACATAATTAGTCTCTTCCACAACATTATTAGGGTCAAACCAATCGCATCGACCATCTTATAACATCCAAATATCACACCATCATTGGTCCACCCATCTTCGATCAACACATCTTTGACGAGCCTATATTTGATGAGCCTATCTTCAACCAATTCATAGTCAACCAACCCATCATTGGTAAGCCCATCTTTGACAAGCCCATTAATAATTCACCCATATTTTATGAATACATCTTTGGTCAAATCATCTTTGACCAACCCATATTGGACCAACTCATTTTTGACACGCATGATTTAATTCAAATCTTTGATCTGTAAACCTCTAACCAACACGACCTACCAATCATTGATCGATTGTCCAATCTCCCATCACATATTGAAGCCTCCATCACCAAACCTCAAGTGATGAAGGTTCTTGTAGATAATGACATCCAATTATTACTTGTTGGGATGGCTATGCTTGGTTTGGAATTTACTTATTCTACCTTTGTCAAGTAGGCTAACCAACATTAATGATAATCCTCATGCACATATAGAACTATGATAGAGGGACCAATGCATAAGTGAGCCATTTTAGTCATATATCAACAAGTAATATAAGTTGTACCATCCATAAAATTAGCTCTCTTAAGGAAGGTTGGGATGGTTATAATTATTTCCCTACTATCATGTTGTGTAGGAGGAGTCTAAACCCATCATTTAAAGGTCACCTATCATATAGGTATAAGTAGGGTTCCATTGTAGAGCTTGCTTAATTTTTTCTATAATTATACTCTAATGGTTACTTCCCACTAGTGTGTTGTTCAAGAATAAGAGGCCAAGTTTTTCCTAGCAATGTGTTATTCAAGACAATGGTCATGTAGATACTAGTCCATACTTTTGTATGGATTGGTATGTTATATTTCAACTTTATTTCATTAAATTAAAAGTATCAACTTGAGATAGATGAAAGGCATTTTTTCATAGTGACTATCAAAAGATATGAATGTTAATTACATTTATTGACAAATATAGATCAATTTGAATAATCAAACAAGAAATATTTAATGTTATCCATAATATAGCACTTGACTTGTCATTTCAAGTTGATTTTAATATTTTATGAAAAAGTTATCAATTATATATCACATCTATATTTAAGAAAGAAATATGTGACAAGTGTCAGAATAGTCTAGTAGGTGATCTTCTGGTAGAGTGAGCACACAAAGTATTCTGCAAATCAATGACCCTGCTTATATTAAAAAATGAACAAGAAGATGTGAAATAATTGTATGATGTATTGAACTACCTTTCTTACCAATTTTTTATATATTACAATAGCTAGGTGAAGAGGAATATAAAGGAGAATGGGGAGTTAATTCACAAGATAACTCTTTATGGAATTGACTGTAACTCACTATGGAACTCAGTTGAACTCCATGTAGAAATCTAGGTGGAACTCACCCTCTCACCCACTTAACCTCTTATCACACCTAAGTAAGTTGAAGCTACATGTTTAGGGATTATTCATTTAATAAGTAAATGGAATAATGAATATCCAAAGCTCCCCCTGCCCTCTGCCTCCCCCCCCGGCCACCAAAATGTAGCTTAGGTGGGTTAAAAAGAAAAGATGGGTCCTTGTAACAAAGCTTGATGACGTACCCATACACAATACAACTCTCAAAAGTGGAGTAAAAGGACTATAAAGCTCCACTCCAACACCCCTCTAAACAAATCTTAGGTGGGCTATAAAATTGGGTCTCAATAATGAGCCCCGATGAGGTACCCAAGTACATAGTGATAATTTTAATATCCCACAAAATATGAAGGATGTGTGTCTCCATAAAGAAGAGAGAGAAGGTATGTAGAATGTCACATGATGAATGTTATAATAGGTCCCTCTACAATAAATGATGTCTCTTCCTTTTGGAAGAAAGAAACCACGAGCTATCAAACTATTAAATTTCCACTCAAGTGGAATGCATGTAGGAATCAAAATATATATCTATAAAAAATGTTCAAATGTCTCCTTGCTAATGCTCAAATGTGACAAATTCTAATAATATATCATGGGACTAACTATAGAATATGTAAATAAAGAAACATATAATGAAGGGGAGAGAAAATCTAGATAAGAAGATAGACATGAAACATTCACTGAAATAATGTCCATGGAAAGAGGAGAACAAGGCTCAATAACGTGAAAACTGAAGAGTGGTTTACAAATGAAGCACTCACATCTACAAGATCAATGTCCACATGAATATATGAATCATCAATACTCTCAATGTGTATATTCTCATTGAAATCAGTAACGTCCTCCAAAATACAAGTCTATGAAGTCTCTAAAAGAGTAACAATGTACATAGGAATGGATGTAGATTCTACAATGAGAGAATTGAGGTTTAGCAAAATCTTGTCATGTAGTAGGGGCTCGATAGAAGGAAGAGCATTGTCCACCATGGATGTATCATCACAAAAAATAAAAGCATGAGGATAAAGTACACCAGACTCAGAAGAGACAATAGGAAGTGGGAGAGTTGTTACATAAATCTTAATAAGATCACTAAAAATATTATGTAGTATGCTCCAAATAGTACATGGACACTCTATATATTTCACATGGCAATGAAGATCCATGAAAACATATAGTAACATAGTGGAAAAAACTTTGTCACAAGTATTATCCCACTTATCAAATTAAACAAGATCATTGGGTTTAGGAATCTATCCATATAAGAATGGAATACGATTCTTGTGTGTGATCAAGTGTTCCATGTAAACATGCTACAAAGCATAATTATCATTCCCAAGAAGGATCACTGGAGATGAAACAACTTTCCTTGTTCTAAGTCTTTTAAATAGGGTTGACATGACCTAGAGAAGATACCAGGGAAGTGAAAAATTGTACAAAATACTTTTTAATGAACCCCTGAAGCATGCTCATGAATGGGACATCGAGCACAACAAAGAATGCATCCAAGTGAGCAATCAGTGATGGAAAAAGGGAAAAAATGGTACACACTCTAGAGATGGACTTTGGACTAGGCCAAAAATTAGTCCATACAGATGAGAACAATCAGTACACAATATACACTACAGACAGTAGTAGGGCCCATAACCCCCCTGAATATGACACTTTATAACTTTAATACATTTTATAAAACAAAGTAGACCAATGCGTATGAAATTAAAAAACATAAACTTTTTCAAAATAAAGCACTCAATTTCAAGCTACTGATCAAATGTTATAACATAATACATTCCCTATAAATGAGGCCCATTTAATATAATTGCACTTAGAAGTTTAAAATGTTTGTCCAAATAAAAGGTAAGGCCTTCCAGTTGCTCATTGGAACCGAAATGAAATGACAGACCTCCTCACTCAAACAAATGTCACAAATACCCCTTTTTCTTGCTCCTATGTGCACTTAAGTGAAAAATAACTCACTTAAGGTAAAATAAGATAACCACTTAAAAACAATAATTTTGAAATAGCTAATTTTAAAAGATTTTAGGGAAGAATTTTAGGTTTGTGACTAAATCTATGAGAAAAGAAGTTTGTCAAAAGAAAAAGATGTCACTACTATGCATGTACAGGTTTTTAATAGGCAGTGGAGGACAAGAAATGCCTTTAGATAGGCAATGGAAGGATCAAAATGCCTTTGCATGTTGTGGCCACTTGGATCAGGGGTTCAGAATGGCATTATCCAAGTCTTGCAAGAGCTTATAAAATGCCATCAGCAGTGCAATAAGTCACTACAATAACTCCTAATCCTCATCATCCTTCTTGGCAGGGTCTATATTTGCTTAACTTTTGGTAAGACTAAGAAATGGATGCAACAAGGATTTTTTCTAGGACATGGCTCCCAAATGTCTTGCAAGGAGCTTTCAAGAGGCAAAAAAAATGTAGAACCCCTCAAAAGCCATGAAAAGATGGAAGGAACCAGTCATGAGGAGGTTGATGGATAAAAGTCTAGTCGTGGGAGGATGCTACAGATTGTTAAGGGATTAAAGAAGGCGTGTTCTAGCTAAAAATATCAACTATTTTTTGTCAAAATGGCTTAGATCTGAATGAGCTCATTGGAAGAAAAGTGCTGAGATTTTTTCTTTTAGCTGCCAAACCCAGTCCGTACAAAAAGAATAGGTAAAAGAAGAATATCATTAACCCTATACTGTAAGGGTCATATGGCATGGGCGAGATGAGCCTATAGGTGTTATTATTGTAGATGTTACAAGCCAAGTCATGCCTAGGCTATAGAGGAGAGAACCAAATTTATCCAATGTAAGGATTTCCACTTTGCGTTGCTTTCATATTCTCCACTTGTAAGCTTGAAGAATGGATTCACACCAACAGAAAAACCTTAAGAGTCACTGACAAAAATTATTATCTCAATTCCTTCAAAACCTTTATTTCCCAAACAAACCCAAAGGTACATCTTTGGATCAATAACAACTGCTTGAATCAGAGTGCATGTGGATCGAGAAGGTTGTGCAGGCCATTGGAGGGAGGCAAAGCAAGGAATTGAGAGCAGAGAGGGTTATGACTAGGCTATATAGCTTTCTTATGTTCAATTGCACCTAAGCATTTTCCAACAACACTAATACCTCTTTACATTAATTTATTGACTCCAAGGTGAAGCCAAAATGCGTATACATTCAATTCAAGGAGATTGTACAATGACTTAACGAAGACATAGCCCACATGAGTTGATGCAAAGATAAATGCACTCGGGGCTTGTAAATAACAAAGCCAAACCCTTAGATCTGAGTGAACCTTCCCTATATAGTTAATATATCAAATACATGAACATGTTAATGCTAGTAATCTGCAAATTCCTCTTAATTAATTCTAGATAATACATAATAAAAATTAAATAGATAACTTGATGCATATTACTAAAACCTATAGCTCCGATACCATGTTAGAATATTTCAGTAGGTGATCTTCTAGTAGAGTGAGCACTCAAAGAATTCTACAAATCAATGACCTTTCTTGTATTCAAAAATGAATAAGAAGATGTGCAACAATTACCTGATGTATTAAACTACCTTGCTTATTATTTTTTGTTATATTACAATAGCTTGGTGAAGAAGAATAGAAAGGAGAAGGAGTTAACTCATAGGAGAACTCTCTATGGGACTGAGTGTAACTCACTGTGGAACTCGATTGAACTCCAAGTAGAACTCTAGGTGGAACTCAGCCTCTCACCCACTTAACCTCTAATCACACCTAAGTACGTTGAAGCTACATGTGTAGGGATTATCAATTTAATAATTAAATGGAAAAATGAATATCCTACACCAATAACAAGAACTGATAGACTAGTCAAAAATTGGAGAAACCAAATAAAATGGCTTGAATCCCAAAAATATCGCTTCCTTATTTATGGCATAAAGCCCAATGTTTTTGCATCTTTACTTCCAAATAAAGTTTGGGGTCGAAAACATGTCTTTGGGATGCTAGAAGTAGTTCTATTAAATAGTTAATGTAATTGAATCAAGTTTTTTTTGGTAATAATCAGTTTGGTGTGTTCTTAAAATTGAGATATCTATATGCAAGGCAGTCTACTCTTTATTGTCTTTTATAGTAGTAAGCTATTGAGCAATTGCTTATTGTAATTTTTTTCAATTTTAACATGAAGCAGAAAAGTAGCAATAGAAATATTTAATTAAATGCGAAAGACCGACCGTGTGTCAACAAACAAGGCTACAATGTGGCCACATCCTTTTAGTGGCATCTTGTCCCAACACAATTTGAAATTATGTTTTTAGTTGCAATACATTTCTTAGGGATTTTTAGTGTATTTTCATCAACGTTAAACCTACAAGTCAATAATAAATCAAATCTAAGCTAGTTTGCATATATGTTTATCAATTTGCTATTTATAACTTGTTTCCAATTCTGTGAATTACTATATTTCACATTCAGATTCTATAGATATTGTAGTCTAAATAAAATTTTAATAAAATTTAATTGTTAAATAATAAATAAACAGACTAAATATTCTAGTGACCCTATAATTTTTTTAAAACACTAATTGCTATTTACTTGATTTTTGTCTCAGAATTTTATTAATTTTTTTATAAATCCCTGCCATTGAAAGAAAACAACCTTCAACTTTAGATCTAAAATTTGAAACCATGAGTCAAACTTCGTCAACCTTGGATCATAATCCAACACTAAGGAAATTAATCTCTCAATTTAGATAAAATTTGCCTCTAAATCTCTTTCGTTCTACCTTGGGTTAAAATTTGTTTGTCACCATACACGAAAGGCTTTTGATTTTGATTTTCTATTATTTGTTTTGCTTATTTTTAGAAATTGTGTTCCAAAACTTTCAAAACTACTTAGTGACTATCGTTACAGGGTGAGTAATGATATGTTTTATGGACACCATGGTGTGAGGGGTACTACCCCAATACTCAAACCATTGTCCGACATTAAAAATAGAGTTTAATTTCCCTATACCTCACGATATATTAAAAACATATAGAATCCCTTGTTTATATTGTAGGAAGCCTCTTTTAAACTTTTGATTTGTGATGTACCTAAGAGGAGTTTATCATCAAAGGAAGTTATACTCATCGTACCCTCAAAGATGGGATAGTGGGCTACATGCACGAATATGATAGCTTACCTTTAGAAGATACAAACTAATCCTCCATTAAAAACAATTCCTCTAAGTAAACCTAAAGAGCAAGGAAGAATAAGAGAAAATTACATTATGTAACTTGACCTACAAAGAAACAATTCGTGCCTAGTGACAAAATAGAGCTTAGTGTGTCTTCATGAGAACTGTGAAAAACACAAAAAACAATCAATCTCATTAAGGCAAAATTTGAAAGTCATGCAAGGGGTCCTACCATATATACATTAATGGAAAAAACGAAAAGGCTTCCAAGAGCAAAGCTTTAAACAAGAGAAGCAAATAATCTTTGAGCGTGCAATCAAGAGGCACAACTAATGCTAAGTGAAGATTGCACAACATGAGTGTAATTTTAAGACCCTTGGAGAAACACACCCACTAAAGATATTCCAACATTCCATTGGAAGAGAGGTGGATCTTCATACTAAGCTAGCTCTTTCTCCTTCGAAGATAACTTTGTGAGTGCAAAGATAGAAAACAAGTAGAATACACATTTTTCAAAGAGCACATGTTTTAAAGTAATATTTATCTATTTCAATAACACTCTTAATTGGTTACCATTTCTCTTGCAAGGTTCAAATTCTTGTATTGGTTGCTACATCCAAAGTTGAGCAGGAGTCTTATTGATTACTCTTTCTTAGCTACAAAATGAAGTCGAAAGTTTTTTTTTTTTCAAAAAATTATTCTAGATATTCCAACATTCTATTGGAAGACAGGTGGATCTTCATGCTAAGCTAGCTCTTTCTCCTTTGAAGATAACTTTGTGAGTGCAAAGATAGAAAACAAGTAGAATACACATTTTTCAAAGAGCACATGTTTTAAAGTAATATTTATCGATTTCAATAACACTCTTAATTGGTTACCATTTCTCTTGCAAGGTTCAAATTCTTGTATTGGTTGCTACATCCAAAGTTGAGCAGGAGTCTTATTGATTACTCTTTCTTAACTACAAAATGAAATCTAAAGTTTTTTTTTTTCAAAAAATTCTTCTAAAAAGGATTGTATTACAGACTTCAAACTCATTGTTAACATGTGGGAAGGAAAGGCATCATATAGACCCTATGCAAAGACTCCATAAGAAGTTGTAGGTAGTTATATCCTTGTCGGATTGTCGGATGGAGGAGGTGCAAACTTTAGACATAAATTTTAAGAAATTTGATTCTTTGCTTGGATCGGATTTCAACTGAGTTAACATAAAAGTTTTTACTTCAGAGTAGTGTACTCATACATTTACTTTTACAACCAAAAAGCATGAAATTAAAAGACATAGATACTGTCTTATTATATATGCTAGCACTAAGCAGCCCCTTTTTTCACTCTCTCCGAGTTAATCGTTGTTATTAGATTGTCCAAGAAACTCGCCAAATGAAAAGAATTAAAATTTATCGACAAACAGATGTTGGCTAAATGTCGGACATTTCTAGCCCTTGAAACATAGCAATAATTGCAAGTGACGATTTTGTCAAGCACAGATACCAAACAAAACAATGGGTTTAAATGTTTCTGGGAATTCTACTATTCTGTGTAATTTATTTTAAATTGTCACATCTGTCATCTCATTTAATTGCAAGTGACGATCTTGTCAAGCACAGATACCAAACAAAAGCACAGATACCAAACAAAACAATGGGTTTAAATGTTTCTGGGAATTCTACTATTCTATGTAATTTATTTTAAATTGTCACATCTGTCATCCCATTTAATTTTAGTGACAAGGCTTGCCGCGTTCCAGGCCGAGTCCGACGAATGTTACAAACCCTAAAAAATTATCTAAAGCGTCACTGTCATGTAATCCAGTTTTACGGGAACTTACCATCATATTTATCTAACAGACACCGGGAAGCCATATTACATGGTAGCAATTCAATATTACAAGATTTGCAAATTGTTTTAAACTGAGACTTGTGTGCTGGCGAACCATCGATGGCCCATAGTAATCTTCACCCACCTCCTCTGCAGCTCAGATTTTCTACAGACAGAATCCATAAAACATAACAATCCGCATGAGTTCGGAAAATTCACTGAACGATCTAAAAAAATCAAAGAAAAACCTAATTTCACAACATTGATTCTTAAAAGCAGAAACGCACATTGCATCATTGGTAAATGGAAAGAAATCTCAGGATCTCTTGGCGTCCGCCTTGGCCGCAACCTTAATAAAACCCACAATTACTGTATGTTTATATTAATATAATGACAGTGACATGTTTTAAGCAGAGATTACCTACGGAGGTAGTGCTTGCAGTTGCTGCTCAAAACATACCAAGCTGCAAATACGATCCAGCTGAAAATATATAAAAAGCAATGATGGAGCATATGCCTTACCTTACCTGTATACGCTCCATTGGGATGGGGATGGGAATGGCGGTGCATATCCGGCAAAGTAGCCCCTTAATTACAAATTTAGGAGCTGGCTCAACGTCCCCTCCCTCATGTAAACTCGAAACCTTCCACAAACTGATGCGTTATACAATTGCTTTTACTCCAGAAAAGACGTCCCGACCTGTGATCAAAATTGAACCCGTCATCACAGCCCAGTCCGTGTAAGGGGTTCAAATCCCTCGCACAAAATATTTGGCCCTAAAAATTTTCAAAGATCATAAAATTATTTGACATGAAAGAAGTATATATATTTTTTTTTAATGACAAAAGAAGGGTTATAAAAGAAATCCTTATCGCTCACATGGCACATCGTAATGGCTCTCTAGAGTGTAAAGTTGTTTTTCATGAATATGTTTCCTTCGTTTCTCTCAAATATATTAACACTTCTTACTACCATAGTTTTCCTTATTATCAAATTTGTTACATGACATATTATTATAGATTTTTAATAATACCATGGTATTGTGAGGATTTTCTTTGAGCGATACAAACATTGTCGTCGTTTATTTTTATGGGCACGCTATCAAATCAATGTTTTGATATATTTTAGATTTCATCTAAACTTTTTTTGCGTTATTATCAATTGTAAAGGCCACCAAAGCTTCATCATCACATGTTTGCAATAATAGACTTTGTCCAGAGTAATTTTTGGTAACTTCTCTATTCTCGTGCACTTTGTAGAGATATACTATATTTTTTATGTATCTTTTTCATGAATGTTCTTGTGATGAATACCTCTTTGCCTCCCGTATTAGATAAAATTTGAAATAAGAATTCAAATGCAATAATCAATTGAAGCATGTCAATCAATCACAAATACATTCTAAACTCTCACTAAATACTCTGATTGGGCAAGGTTGGTGAAAAGGACAACACAATAACGATTGAAATATGCAAATATACCTCAATCATGCAACACAATATACCTCCAAATGTGAATGATATGTCCCAATGACAAATTATTATAGCAAGCACAATAATATGTGAAAGAGGTTTCTCAAATTTAAACAAGATAAAGAGTGATGATAGATCTAGACTTTGTTTGAATAGATTAGATATGTTAATAATTCTTTCCCTTTGTGCACCTCATACTCTATATGAGGTAGATTAGAATGCTATTTATAATACACGATAGCATATAAAAGCTCGAAAGCCTCTTCCACTAGACTAATAGATCCATATGTTTTCCACACACATAATGTTGTTCTTAAATGGAAATATGCTCACATGAAACAATATTGAAGACTAACTCAGGAGCAATTCTAGAGTATTTCAGCTCTATAGTATAGCATCCCACATAGCACTTTAGCTCTAGAGTGTTCATTTAGAGCTAGCTCCAGAATATTTCAACTCCATAGTATGACATCCCTAAAGTACTGCAAATATGATGTGCTCATTTAGAACTAGCTCTAGAACATTTTAGCTCCAGTGTATAACATCCCTAGAGTACTTCAGCGTCAAAGTATTCATTTATAACTAGCTCTAGATTATTTTTGCTCTAGATTATAGCATTCCATAGAGTACTTTAGCTCAAGAGTGTTCATTTAGAACTAGCTCTAGGGTAATTCAGCTCAAGAGTGCTCATTTATAGCTAGATTCAAATTACTTACACAAGTAGCTTGAGAGAATGTCATGGTCCTCATTTTGGAACATATTTACACCATTATAAATGTGTTTTTGCTCCATAAGCATGTTGAGTGCTCTTACTTCTCTTACTTTGAAAGGTGGAGGTAGTTTTCAAGAGCTTCCAAATAGTTTTGAAAATCTTTCTTCGTTAAAATATCTAACCTTGGAGTCTTATTGGGGGCTTTTTGGTCTTCCTTGTAATTTTGAAAACTTTCTTCATTAGATTATCTAAACTTCTAGAAATACTATTAAAATTGAAGTCTGTAAAATTTAAAAAATAATATTTTATTTAATCATTTTTAATGACTAAAAGTTAAAAATAATGTTTTATTTAACATACTTTTAGTGATGAGCATACTTGATTTACTCTTGTCAATCAAAGTGCACCTATTTCATACAACTTTTCATCATGGAATGGTTGGATGTATAAATACCCTTTAAATTGAAATTGAGACCAATGCTTCAATTTTGATCACTAGTCGTGAGGGATGCAATTATTTATTTTATAAAAGTGAAGTGTGTGTTTGATTGTTTGTTTTTTTAAATTAATTTTATTGATTTAATTAATTAATTTATATGGATGGGGTAAGTATTTGTGGAGAGTGATAAATTTTATAAATATGTAAGATATATTTTTTAATTAGATATTAATTTTTGTGAGATTTTTTTCTTGTGTATGTTTTAGTCATTATTTAAATGACCTCCATGAGTAGTCATTATCCAAAAGATATTTTTAACCTCATGTATTTTAGTAATAATCACAAGGCAAGGGGAATCACTTTAACACACAACCACCATAAGTATTTATTAGTAAGTGGGAGGAATGGTGAATATAATTCACCGCTCTGGGTTTCTCGTCCTCTAGCCTCTTTGCTCATTGACAAAACCTTTTGGTGAGTGTAGTACCTAATAAATCACCATTGTCTCACAATTATTACCATTGCTGGATTATACCAATTACACCCCAATCAAATATTTTTAATGTTTATTTGAATGTATTTAAATTATTTATATTGTTAAAATTTTGTATTTATTGTAAATGTAAAAGAATAGATTTTAAAGAGAGTCTGTTTTCCTTTTTTTCTAATATTTATATATTTACTATCCTTCATTATTCCATATTAATCGAATAATAATGTAGTAGAGATATGATGGTCACATGGTGATCGTATTATTGATATTATAATGAAGGTCAAGTATTGGTGATCAATATTTCTAAGATCTAGTGTTGCCTAATTTAATATCATGACTTGTGATTTATGTATTATTAGCATCCATGTCATTTGAATGAAATTTATCAACAATTCACCATGTAAAAAAAGGAATAGTATAATGTGTAGAGCTCATAATATCCATTGGAAGGGAAAATCATTTCTTGAAGTAAATAACCACATATATGAGAAACTCATGGTTTTGAGCCTTGATTATACACAATGTGAAGACCATGTCCCAAAATTTCATTAACTAACCATGTTTTCACCCACAAATTACATGTAAACATAATTTATTCTCATTTACACAATAATACTATAGTCTTCAATTAACTGTCATTGAGGTTAGATAAGACTTTTTGTTAACTCTATTCTACTTTATTTATTACAACCTCAATGACATGTGTTGTCTACCCTATTCTACTTTTATTATTACAAGTGGAAGGTTTAATAATTTTAGAATCTATTTATTATGCAATGTTGCTAAATTGTTAGTCACATACATATGTGTTGAGGTTTTAAGGTTTGTTATTCTTGACATGAGAATATTTCAGTCCTCTTTTGTTGACACTACATTTATGATTATTGATTATTAAATTTATGAACATCTATTGAGATGTATTGTATGCTTGTCAATGAGAAATTGTATCTAATGTTATAATCATGTGAAATGTTTGCCACAATGTATATTATAAAATGACCTGCATGCATAAATTGTTATGTACTTAATTAGGGGTAACTAACTTGGCTTACAAAAAAAATCAGCGCTTGTTCCTTTAGGGACTTCATTTATAGCATTAGAATTTGAAACCTTGAATGCATAGTGTATGAATTTATGTTGAAAGTTGTGACACCTATTAGAAGAAGGAAAAGAAGAGAAGATTTGCTTTTACTTGAGTCTATGTAGTGCACATTGTTTTACACAAAAATGACACTAGGGTATAATGAGACTAATAGAATGGTAAAACCATGTGCACAAGGTAAATCACTGATATGACAAACCAAAACAATAACTAATCTACTTTATGGCCTCTAATAGGAAAAAATGAAACAATGACAAGGCATGAATAAATAAAACTAAGCAAAATAAGAGAAAGTAGGGATGAAATGATGACACCTTGGTAGAATCATGGGACTCTAGAAGTGTATTTATAAAATGCATGTGGCTAAGAAGCTTTGTGTGAAATATGTAGATTAAAATCTACAAGATTGGATTTAGTGCTTTTTTATACCACTAAATATGCCTAGGCAGTTTTAGTCATCGAATATGCTCGGTATATTTTAGGTATGAATTTATTCCAATGAAATTAATATATACCAAACTCACTTTTTGAGTTTAATATTTTTCTAATAGGTGCATAGAGTGATTGTATAATCTTGTGTCTTTACTTTCCATAATTTTTAAGAAAATTTCTTTGATTTGTCTTATTTTTATTTCTTCACCTAGTTTTCCACATAAGCATGTTAAAGGAGAAATAAAAAGTATTATAAATAAATTTATATACATAGTTGAATTAATGGGGTGAATTATCACTATGCATTTAGCTATCCATGTCTACCCATATTCACACCAGCTTGTGCCTTTACATTAGCCCAGGCTACTACCTCTATAATAGTGAGAAATAATATTACCCATGAACTCTATCCCTAGTAGTACATGTATTATGCACTACACTTTGCATCATGTAGTATATTAATAGCAATAGGTGGATCCACCTCCCCTATCAAAATTGGTACTAAATTTACCACACTAGGTTGACCCCTCTCAACAAGATGTCTACCAAATTTATGCATATGATTCCAAGCCAATGGGGATAGAGGGATTCTATTTATAACAATGAACTACCTAGTAATGTGCTCACACACTCCAAGCCACCAACCATGAAACTAATAATTGACCTTGATCCAATGTAGTTATGCACATCCTCTGAACACCTTATGAAACCTATATAAGGTCTCTAGATAATAAATTATGGTGTTAATCAATAAATAAATAAAAATAAAATCCCTAGTAATCCTCCCAATAATAAGTGAGATACTCACCCATCTTTGTACAAACATTTTTGAGTGATCCCGCTTCGCACACAACATGCTAAAGGTTTGAACCACTGAGATATTCTTATATTCCCATACACACAACAAAGTATTCGATCCCAACCCTCAAGTATAATCCACAAAAGTAAAATGATAAAAATATATGTAAAGATGGGAAAGAAGAGTGCATACCCAAGAATACATAGTCCCATGTTCCTTAATATTTCCACACTGCCTCCATCTACTCTTATGCAAGAAGCTAATAAAATTTAAAAATACTTATACAAGTGTGGAACATGTCCTAATCCAATCTCATATAATAGGATGGTAGAAGCAGCTCCTCTACAATGAGCTCCTTGACCATTTCCAATCATATACCTATGGGCACACCCTTTTGGGCCTTGTCCCTTTGCACCCTGTATAATATCTCAGGTCCCTACAATTGGTAATCTCATAATCCTCCAAATAACCTCTAATGCCATAGCCATCTCCCCTGTAGGGAGATATAAAGTATAAGTATTTGCATCCTATCACTTTGTGATTGTAGTCATCAAAAGCATATCATAAGGAATGGTGTCTAAAATACCAACAAGGCCTAATCTTACTATTCTATTAGCACTCTCTTTGTATCACTTAGATATAATGCTAATACAGTATCCATATGTCAGTTGCATTATAATTACCTCATGTGTATGTCTCCCTACAATTAGATAAAAAACATAATATCAATTCAACAGTAAATTCTCAATAAAATGAATTATATCAATCAAATTATAATTTATGAACTATCATTTTTATCACATTTCCATGAAACATAATATATTCTTATAGCATATAGTTATAATAGGAATAGATATTGGGTTGCCAAGGATCAAACACCTCTATCAGAGGTAAGATATCTCATAGACTCTAAAACTATAGACATTCAAACTCAATAGTTAAGTGTTTGACAATGTTTAATCTTGACATCCTTACCTTACTTGTAATATTTGCCATTATGTTAACTTAAAATATATATGGGAGCATTCATAATTCTAGACACTATCTAAATACTACTTATAACACCATTGAATAATCTTTATTATGCTTACAGACTCCTACCAACCAAATTCTAGTAGTCACTATCCTTCTTAGATAAGACCACACTAAGTAGATAGGACCACAGTGCGATCTTGTACACTAGTGAGACCTTGTCCCCTATGACCCAATGATAAATTCTCAAATTTGAGACATTTCATGTTACCCTTCCCAAGATTTTAACAAGGTCAATTAATGATAATATTTTAATTGTTCCTCTATATAAACACATCAAGTCCTCTCTAAACACATCTAGCAATCAAATGGCAATTCTACTGCACATTGAGAAAAAGGGCACTAATATTTCCAATTTTAATTATAATTTATCCTAATAGTCATAATCTATGTCTAATGTTGTTTTATTTTAGGTTAATGACACTCATTTCTAAGTATTCAATTCAATATATCTATTTGCATTCATATAACAAATATCAGGTTTCACACGCTCACTCTAGGAGCCAAATCTACATACACATGAGGCACTTTTGGGCTATGTAGACAACACTTAAATTTTGTAGGGTTTTTTGAAGAAACTCAACTATTTCTCTTACCTGATTACCCTCTTTGTAGTTGATATCCATTATGTTTATTTTGAAAGAGCTAGGGTTTTCATTTTGTTGGTCTACCTCGCATCAAATTGACACATTAGATAATGGTTCATTCATCACAGACATTATGAGGTACCTAGATCAAAAATAAATCTCAAAGTTGGTTAGGATGTGTCCATAGTCAATAAACAAAGCCACAGTATGGCCCCAGCCTCCTAGTTTTGTATTATCCCACCATAATTTGAAACTATGTTTTTGGTTTCAATATATTTGATAGGTCTTTGAAGCTAGTTTTCATCAATAGTAAACCTACACATTCAACATTAAATCAAATCTAAGCTAGGTTTGCATATTTATTTTTAAATTTAATATTTATAAATTGTTTCCTATTCTATAAATAATTATATTTCACATTTAGGTTTTATGGACTTTGTATTCAAAATAAGATTTCAATAGTTAATTATTTAAAAAACTTAATTATTAAATAAAAATAAATAGATTAAACATTCTAGTGACCTTGTAATTTTTTAAAACATTGCTTGTTATTTAATTGATTTTTGTCTTAAGATTCATAATGTTTTTGTAAATTCCTAACACTAAAACAAAACAACCTTAAACTTTGAATCTAAAATCTGAAACCATGAGTCAATTTTCATCAACTTTGGATTTTAATCCAACACAGAGGAATTTATCCTATCATCTTGGATAAAATCTAATGCTAAAGATATTTATTTACACCTTAGGTTAAAATTTGTTGGTATATCTATGAAAAAATATGTTAATTTTTTTTCTTGTTATTTTCTATTGATTGTTGCTTGTTTTTAGAAACTATGTTCTAACAGTTTCAAAACTACTTAGTGACTATTATGATGATCTAAGTGGTGATCTATTTTATAGACACCATGGTATTAGAGGTACTTCCCCAATACTCAAGCCACTGTAAAACATTAATCATGAAGTTTAGTTTCCTTATTTCTCATTGTCTATTATAAATGTCTAGAGTCCCTTGTATATACCATAGGAATCCTCTTTTAGTTGTATGATTTATTATAAATTTCCTTGGATGATACACTCCTTTTAGGTGTATGATTTGTTATACACCTAAAAGGAGTGTATCATCCAATGAAATTACACTCATCGTACCCTTGAAGATGAGATAATGAGATGCATTCATGGCTTTGCCTCTATAATTAGTACTGTGAACATTAGACCCACACTACTCTATAAACAAACAAGTATAATTGAGATCCCACACAACTATTTAAACACTTACCTATATCACACTTATACCTTGATTTTTTCTTGTATAGTATTCATAATGGGATATTTATTTGATATGTTTCATGGATCATTAAATTTATTATTATATCTTTTATTAATTTTCAGCATGATAGTCATTATGTTTTTACATGGATTCAATGTCAAGTTAATCAAGAATCTATATTAAATAATTTTCAATTTCATGACCTTCCTATTACAAATGCTTGCACTACTATATCATGTCGTTATTCTTCTCCAATAGCTTTAGTGAAATATGAAATGATTTGGGAACAAGAGGAGTCATACGTTACACATTATATCAAATATGAAACTTTAAAGGATATTTCATTACTTATTCCACATCGTATTTAAGGGTGCATCATGGCTCTCATTTCATAACCCAATACTCATAAATAATTTAGTCAAAATGATAAAGAAAAATTAATGGAATATCTTCATGCACATTTATAAAAGTTTTACTCACTTTATATGTTACTAGAGATGAACAAAAGAAAGGGTCCCAAGATAGTCTTTCCAATGTTTCCACTTCTACTATTACATCTATATCTACTTATACACCTCTAGTTACTTCCACAACATCATCCCTTGGTTTGGGAACATCACTTGGTTTCCAACACATATCCATGCCTATGCCTACTCATGCTACTTGTACTCACCCACTTATCTCTAAAAATACTACTCTTGAGCATACAATTTTTTTCCTTATAAGGTAAGCTATCTCAACTTGAGTAAACTCTTTATCATACTGACCCTTCCATGTACTCATGTTCTTTTTACATAACTCTTTGACACTCAAAATTTAATCTTATCCATTACCAGTGTGTTTTATGGCTCATAATATTCCTTTATATGAATATAAAGGTGATCCTAGAGACTTTACATGCATTTTATGTAGCTTGTCTAGACTATGTAGATAATGAGAAATTATTAACATAACTATTTATAAGAAGTCTAAAAGAATATGCTCTTAGATTTTTTTATGATCTTCCTATTCAATCATTAAAGGCTTTCAATCATTTGGAAAATAATTTCTTAACATGTTTTTATATCAACATCATTGAAAAACTCTCATCTGCTCAATTTACAAAGCTCAAACAAGGGTATAATGAAACCATCAGTGAATATGTTCTAAGATACAAGACCATGCTAGAAAAAATGACAAATAAAATGGATGATAATGAGCTCTAAGATATATTCACTCAATTTTTTCTATATACACTTCAAGAGTTAATTATGTTTGATAACTTCAAATCATTTGATGAGGTCAGTCATATAGTCAAAGAGCATGAAGTCAAATCTATCACATTGAACAACCTCAATCATACTTCAAATGATCACCACCACTAGATCTATGTTTCAAAATTTTACCCTGGATTTCCTTAAGGGCATGATAAATACATAACACTCCTAATTTGTCTTAATTTATCCTCTTTTCAATTTGCAGGTTTGGTAGAGAGTTTCAAAAAGTGGAGCACAAGCCCAAAACTCAAATAATTTAATATACCCTACATGTTTGAGTGTATATGCACATCATATATTCTCTCTCTCTCTCTCTCTCTCTCTATGTGTGTGTGTGTGTGTGTGTGTGTGCGCGCGTGCGCATATATACATACACACACACAAACACACATATATGTATATATATATATATATATATGTATATATGTATATATATGTATATATATACATATATGTATATATATGTATATATATACATATACATGTATATATGTGTATATACATGTATATATATATATACATGTATATACATGTATATACATATATATCTACATATATATACATATATATATACACACATATATATATATATACACACATATATACATATATATATATATATACATATACATATATATATATACATATATATACATATATACATATATACATATATACATATATATCCATACATATATGTATATATATACATATACATATATATATACATATATATATATGGATATATATATATATATATGTATATATACATATATAATATGTATATATACATATATATATATACACACACATATATATACATATACATATACATATATATGTATATATGTATATATATATGTATATGTATATATATATGTATATGTATATGTACATGTACATATATATATATATATACATATATATATATATATATGGATATATATATATATATGTATATATACATATATAATATGTATATATACATATATATATATACACACACATATATATACATATACATATACATATATATGTATATATGTATATATATATGTATATGTATATATATATGTATATGTATATGTACATGTACATGTACATATACATATACATATATATTCAATAATATAAAATTTATTTTAATTAATAATAGTATATATATATATATATATATATATATATTTGTTATTTTATATATAAGGATGGTTGAATTTTAAACTCTAGTAACATCTACATATTGTGTGTCCCATTTAATTAGTAAGGGGGGATGTGAAAGGTTGGCATCGTCATCCCCTTTCAATAGGTAGGGATGATGTAGTCATTCCCCTCTCTCCATTTTAAAGGATATGGGGGTGGTTAGCCCTTGGTTGATCTCCCACAAAATGTTTTATTTTATTTTATTTTCTATTTTATAATATTTTTAATGTCTAATAAAACATAATTTCGCTAATTTTATTATTATTTCAAAATATTTTTATATATTTTTAATTCATTTCTTCTATCACATAATAAAATAATAAGTCTAATGATACACACACATAATGATATTTGAAAATATCATTGTACACTTTTATACTTCAAAATGCATTGTATAAAGTAAATAATTTTCACATTTCTTTTGTGATGGGAATAAAATTACAATAGCTATTTTCGTTTCCAACACTAGATTTCAAGACAAAGGAGAGAGGGGAACAAAGAGAAAGGTATAGCCACAATTTGAAATATCTAATAATTAATTTTCACATTCATGTTTTAATAAAAGGGACTCCATTTAGGGGAGTGAAGAGAGTCCATGAATTGGAGAATTCAAACTTAGATAAGGAGAAGGAAACCCACTTATCTTTGGAATAATTGATGTTAGATAATACTCTAGATTTTTAGCCTACTGGACTACATTTTATCTTAAGGGAGCTCCAATAATGGATGAGGTAGGACAAAAAATAATAAAGGCAAGAAAGTCAAGATTGAAGTTTATTTGGGATATATCACCCATTAATAAGTGGTTCTTATTTTTTGCCTTTTGATTCCATTTTCATCTGCCCTTGGTCCTACTTCTTGGGACCTTCTTTCTAATTGTCCTTTCATGGTCATTTGTTGAAGTACCCTACTTTTCCAAGGTTTATTTTAGTTTTACCTAGGAGGTCTCTTTCCCATTTGTGGAGGATTCTTCTATTGATGTATCATCATCTCTTACTTGTCATCTTTTTCATTTGGAATGTTGTTGCATATATAGATAGTAATTTCAAATTATAATTAATATGAAGTTACGAATTTATTCCTGAGAAAAAATGTCCAAATAGAAAATTTTCATATTCAATTTATTTTCAAAATTAAAGAAATATTCATAAGAGAGATAATAAATGTACATGTTTTCTTTATAAAGGAAAATCTCAAATAAAAAACACAACATGCACTAAAGGAGACAAAAAGAAGGGCTACCTCTTCTCCTCCACTTAGCATGCCTCCAAGACTCCAAGAAGATTTCCTCCCAAGCTCTACCTCCCACAAAATCCTCCCATGGTTCCAACAACCCCCAAAATGAGCCAATGGTAGAAGTTTATATAGGAAATCTCTCCCACTAGACTCCACCCACTTTCATTAATAGAGGGGATTACCCTCCTTATAGGGTTCATTTCCTTATCATAAAAGGACTCATACCTTTCTTACAATGCCCATAATTTTTATTACACACTTATGACTTTCATGCAATCAACATATGAACTTCTTACACAAACCATTAATTCACTAACATGAACACTTGGGCATCTTACACATAATTAATTTCGTTACACAAATTCCAAAACACTCAATCTAGTGGGTCAAGCATACCTTCTAAGCTAGGACCCTAAGGGTTTTAGGCTTCCTAATAAGCCTATTAGATAGGGCTCATAGCCTTTATAGGAGGCTTATGACCATTTTTAAAAATATTAATAATTTTAAGGATAAAGAAATATATGTTTAACATGTGAAATTTTAATTTAATTAATATTTATTTAATTATTAACAAGCATTAATCGCTTAGAACAAGGAGGGAAACAAAATTCAAAATTTTATAGAACCCAAGGGTTACCACACACACTGAACACACTAAATAGCTAGGGAAGTAAATTCCACATGAGGGATATTACATACACCTCCTCTTATAAAATCATCATCCTCGATGCACCGATCAGACATAGAGTGTAAAAATACAAACACACTTTCAAAAGGATACATTAAGTTGCAACTCAATAAGACTTAATTGTGATAACATTATTTTGTCTTTATATCACATACTATAGATTATTTATTTAATTTTAATAATGTATTTTTAAAAGTTAGATTATTCTTAAATTTTTCAAAGATGGGTTTCATTTTCTACACTGAACATCATTATATGTATCTTAACAAAGTTTTTTCTTATGATTTTTTTTTAAATTATCAAATGTCAACATCCTTTTTTATTATTGTGTAATTGGATTCACTTTGGGTAGATGCTTTTTATATTTACCCCAATTTTTTTAAAGCTAATAATTGATATTAATCTTCTTGGGTAGTTCTCATAGTTGCATAATATCATCCAAATCCATCACAACCAACTAAAAGCCCAGTAATTTTTGTCGCCAAATAATACTGATAAGCATCATGTGAAAAAAAAGTAAATTTATATTGTAATATTATACTAAACAAGTTAAGCACCATCCCATGACAACAGTATGTTGTAAAAAAATAAAATGTCATTTGAATAGAGCTAAATTCAATGATAAAATAAAAGAGCAATCTTTGTGCTCTGAAAATAATATTCTTAGACCTTCCAATAGAATCATCCTTATTCCTCCCAAGATAATCCTCCTTAGATCTCTCAATAAAATCTTCCTTATAAATCCCAAGAAATAGGAAAGCAACTGCTTTAACTAAATCCTATGTGAAACCACCACATCTGGTGGGTAGGAGGATGGCTCATGACTTGACCTCATAAGCTTGTCCATCACACCCTCTAGCTATATTCCAAGCTACTTCTTCTCTTATATACATGAAACATGCGTACAATGTTTACATTAAAACATACATGAAACTAACATTGAATCAAAAAAGTAAACCTTACTAGAAATTAACCCAAAAATGTCCCCAAAATTTAACGCAATAATTTAAGTGGTCATAAAGGAGTACTTAAAATAGATGAATAAATATCAAATGAAATCATCAAAATAATTTAACAATTCAAAATCCAAGTGGACACATTGATAAATTTAAAATTCTAACAAAATCATTAAATTTAAGAAAAAATCAAGTGTTGGTTTCAAAGACATTTTTAAATCAATAAGTAAACAAATAAATTTCAATGTATCAGTATTGTAAAATACAAATTATGACACCACATGATAAAGAAATCCATGTAGTAGGGGAAGTAAAAATATAAGCCTTGATTACATCCTAAAGGTAAAAGAAATACAACTGTAACATCATCATCCATATGCCTCCCAACTAGGTTCACAAGGCTAAAACATAAGATGTTAATCACATGGTTAGGTTAATGGATTGAATTTAATTTCTTTAATAATTTCATGTGGGTGTGATAATCACAAGGTATGTCACAAGTTCATTTACTTGACAAGTGCATAATTGGGTTATATAACACAATTGACATTTAGCACTAAACATCCACATCACAATCACACAATACTGTTATTTAGAAATGAATTATTATTTTCAATGGTTTATTACATATAAAAAAAATGTGGGGGATTACACAATATGTTACAATTATACATGTATATAAACAAATACAACTATTAATGATACACATATTTAACTCAAGGTATATTTGTTCATGACAATGGATATAAACACATCACAACACGATAACATAATTTCACTGGTAATGCACAAGGATTAAAGTAGCCTCATTAGTCTAACCGATGTACATGTGAAATCCTCTATAACATAACTCACATCACATACATCAAAACTACTATCGATTAAAGAATAAATGATCATACCACAAATAGCACCCAATACCACTAGAGTGTCCCATGGAAGTACACATGTTTTATATGTCTAACCAATCATGAATCTCAACTACTATGAACTGAAGAAAATAATGTTAGCATCACTTACAAAGAGTATCTATACATGGAAATGTGTCATATAATCATTTAGACTAAATTGAAACTATTCATCATTTTTTTTATCTTCTAAAGAAAGTAACTGAACTAATCATACTGATTTTCCTATAGTTCCTAGCGATAAAACTGTGCCCTCCGATACTAAAATGTCAAGTCCAAATTTTTGTCCTAAAACCCATGTAATTTTTTTAACTTAACTCAAATTATTAATTGATTAACTATTGTCACATAGTATTTTGACTGTTGTCATTATCTTTCCATTGCTATCAAAAGAGTGTGACACACAATTTTTTTAAAATGACTTATTAATTCTTATTTTAATCTCAATAATAAGGCTCATCACAAAACCAAAATACAAACATATTTAGGTGAGAGTTCATTTCAAATGTGTTTTGTAAAAATATTAACTTAATTCCCTTATTAAATGAGAGGGGTTATACAATGTATTAAAAATAAGGATTGTTTAATTATATTTTCTTGATCTAATAGTTCAAAAAGACATTCAAATATTTAACTCGAATCAACACACACAAGTGATAATAAGTGAACCAAGACAATGATTAATAAACAATAGGGTTACCACCCTAAGGCTAACCAAGGAAGAGTCCATGCACATAAATCAAGGAATGTTTGCAATAATAAATCCTTTATCTTGAGGTAGATAACAAAAATTCAATTAAATATTAATATATAGGGAATAAGATTAATCTCAAATTTTAAACTTATAATCTACAAAGTTAATTCAATAAAATGTAGAAGACTAACTCAAGGGAGGACAACGAGACACCCCTAACCTACCCTATAACCTATACCTAATATCCCACCATAACTTGGGAAGCCTACATAACTTCTCATTGGAATTAGAGTTTTATGTAGTTCTCCTTGAATTTGTGATGGCCTCCTTTACAAGACATCATCAACAAAAAAGGATTGTCACTCTAAGCCAACAAAAGATAAACTACACCACTAAAGTGAGCTTCTATAATCTCTAGTCATCTAATCCATGATGAAACCAAAATCTAAAAATTACTACTAAACATGAAACACATATCAAACTCAAGTATGTGTGCTTACTTGAAAGCATTATTATGCTAGAGCATAAATGAAGGTCAAGAGGAAGATAAAGGAACCCACAGTCCTTTGACTGAACTAGAATATTAGTTTTAACATTCTTTACTTTTCAATGCTCAGATAATCTTTGTCTCCTAAGAATATTCATATCAACAACCAAGGTCAAGACATAAGAACACAAATTACTTACTATAGGTATAACAAGGGTCACAACCCAACATCCAAGTATGGACTCAAACAATATACATCTAAGTATAACACAAAGCCAAAATAGAAGGTTATTAATGCATAAAAAGAACACCTTAAAGATATGCACTATAGATAAGCACACTAAGGGTTATTTTTTCATTCACATGTTCTATGAAAACCTAAGAGTTAGTATTTGATTCCCATACTAAGGAAGTGTCATAAGGGTTAGCTATCTATGCTTGTGTTTACTCCCTGAACTACCTACATATTAATGGTGATCACCTTTACATGAAAAGTTAGGATTGGTTATAGTTAACCCATTCCTAAATGAGTGTTAGTTTAAAATCAAAGGCTTTCAACCTTCATCAGTTAGACACAAGGCTAAAATTATGTAGTTGCCCCTTGTATGTAACACCAAAACCATGTGGAAAAAGACACACTTAGACTTCTAAACATGTGGAAAACAGACACACTTAGACTTCTAAAGTCTGGGTGAGAAAAATAATCATTACTCCATGATGAAGTTCTAATCAACCACTATCAGTTCCTATATTTTTAGAGCTAACAAGGTGTGACTAAGGCCTTAGATAAAAGCATTTAAGACATGAAACCTGAACTAAGGTTCAATACATATCATAGTCTATTTTTTATTAAGATAACCAAATAATATTTATTTTTTATAATTATGTGCTTACACAACAAAATATGCTCCCGAAAAATATAAAACACACCAAATCCAAGTTGGGTAAACTAGGTACAAAAGCACCCTTATTTTAATTTAAGAAAGGAGGGCTAAATTTTTATAAGCATTAGAGCCTATTCTATAACTAGAATTAACATGTTTGAGGCTTTGGAATATTTTATTTTGATATAAACTAATGAATTTACTAAGCATTCTAAACTACATTTAATAGGCTAAAAAATGTCTTACAAAAATTATCTTTAAATAGACTTTGGATTTTCTTTGCTAAAAATATTAGATATTTGCAATAAATTTATTTTATTATTATATTGGTAATTTTAAGCTATTAAAATTTGGTTAAAATTTTTAGTTTTTATAAATTCCATTTCTTGATATTTTATTTATGTCAATTTGAAATCAACTTTGAGAACAACATGGAGATAAAAAGATTTTACCCTTGCAAATGTCTCTCAAAATTGATTAAAAAAGATAATTGTTGATGTGACTAAACATTGTCTAATTATTGATGCCATATTTCATATCTAAAAATAATTATGTCCAATTCTCAAATTTTATAAATTTTAAATTTAAGTATGTATTTTATACCAAATTCGAATCTACTTTGGAGCAGAGAAAAATAAATTGAAAGTTTGCTCTTGCAAATGCCATCTGGAATTGGTCAAAAGGATGGTTTCTAATAGGATTAAAATTTGCCTAACTATTGCTTAAAAAAATTAGTTTCAAGTCTTTGTTTTGATAAATTATCAATTTAGATATTTAATTAGTTTGATTTTTAAAAGGGTTTAAATCAAGTTGAATAGGACATAAAATAACAAATGTAGTTAGTTTGATGTAAAAAGGTCTTATTTCAATGGGTTAGGTTTACCACGGACTTTGATAGGCTTGAAATTAAAACAAATACTAGCTCAAGTATAAATTGGCCCTATATCCAAATTTATGTTTGCTCAAATGTTGATCCCTTTTATTTGAAAAATGCTCATAAGGGATTTAAATAATGTCTTTTAATAAGCCAATGCAATGAATATTTAAAATTGTTTAGTGTAATTATTTTGAAAGTTTGCAAAAATAATCTAAAAGGACTAAAGAAAAGAGTTAGGAGTGTAATTAATTTATTAAGACAATTGAAAAAATCATAAGTCCTCACTTGCCTAGACGATGGTGGGTCAAATCTCCACCATTCGATTGAGTGGATCTCCACCACTAAATCTAGGTTTCAAATGTTTGCCCTAGATTTCCATAAGGACATGATAAAAACTCAACACTCCTAATTTGTCTTTATTTCTCCTCTTTTCATTTTATAGTTTGGTGTAGTTTTTGGAAAATTGGAGCATAAGAGGAGAACATAGAATATAATCTAGCCTACACGTTTGAGTGTATATACACATTGTATATACTTAATATATACTTATAATTTTTTTAATTTCAATTTAGTTTATTTAACACCAAAAAATACATTTTACACATATATGAAATGTTTGTTTTATATATATATATATATATATATATATATATAATTAATAATATAAAACTCATTTTACTTAATATAAGTATATATATTTGTTTATTTATTTTTAATTTTTTTATTTATGAAAGCAAACAGAGGGCAACAACCCTATGGGGAAAGGATAAAGGATGGCTAGGTCTCAAACCTCGATAATGACCTATATAGAATACATCATATTTATATTGGCAAAGGGGAAATGTGAGGGGTCGACATCTTCATCCCTTTCCCTGCTACATTACAGTAACTGGGGATGGTGCAGTTGACCCCCTCTCTATTTAAAGGATATGGGGGTGGTCGATCTTTGGCCACACTCTTCTCCACCCCTCCCCCCCCCCCTCAAATGTTTTTTTTAAATATTTTTCTTAGCCAACAAAACATAATTTCATCAATCATCATCATCATCATCATCATCATCATTACTATTATTATTGTTGTTATTATATTTATATATATATATATATATATATATATAATTCTTTTATTTTATCTTAATAAAATAATAATTTTAATGATATCAATGAATTTATATCTATTTATTTATTTATATATATAATAATATTTGAAAATATCATTGTACACTTTTATTCTTCAAAATGCATTGTATAAAATAAATAATTTTCACACTTATTTTGTGATGGGAACAAATTTACAATATTTATTTTCCTTTCAAAACTAGATTTCAAGATGAAAGAGAGAGCGGGGTGGGGAATAAAGAGAAAGCTATTACCACAATTTGAAATATATAATAATTAATTTTCACTTCTTCATTTTGTAATGTCTAAATAAAAAATAGACAATTTTTGTATTCAATTTCTTTTCAAAATTCAAGAAAGATTTAGAATAGAGATACAAAATACATACATTTTTTTATGAAGGAAAATCTTAAAGAATAAACTCCTTTAAAAATAAGGTACGAGGGTATGAGAGAGAGAAAGAGAAATCAATATTCTCAACAACGCAATTTTGTTTCACATATTATAGGGGAAGAAAAACATCTAACTACTCAATCTATTTATCGTATGGACATGAATAATATTTATTTGTTAAAGGATAAATACCACACAAAATATAATTCAACAAGGAAGATCAATAGATTAGCTTCCTCATACTATCTATAAACCATTTTTCAATCCATGAGCACAAAGAACAACTTAAGAGGAAAAGGGTATCAAGTCTATATTATATAACATCCACATAAGTCAAACCATTTCATATCTAGAGGAAGAGGTGAAGTAAAAGCATTTAGGAAAACACTTTCAGAGACAAATATCCCCCTCCCCCCCAAAAAAACTTCTTTTCATACATAATACACACTGATGGATACAAAAAATAAGGCCTACCTCTTCTCCTCCACTTTCCATGCCTCTAAAACTCCAAGAATATCTCATCCCAAGAACTTCCCTCCACAAAATGTTCCCACAGTGGAAGTTTATATAGAAAATCTCTCCCACTAGACTCTACCTGCTCTCATTAATGGATAGGAGTACCCTCCTTACAAGGGTCATTTCCTTATCATAAAGGAACCATACCTTTCTTGCAATACCCATAGTTTTTCTTACACACTTAAGAATTTATTTCAAGCAACATGTAAACTTTTTACACAAACTAATAATTTACTAACATGTGCACATGGGCCTCTTAAATGCAATTAATTCTCTTATACAACTTCCAAAGCATTTACTCTAGTGGGTAAATCCTACGATCTAAGCTAGGACCCTAAGGGATTCCTAGTAAGCCTACTAGATACGGCTCATAGCCTTTTTAGGAGGCCCATGATCTTTTTCTAAAATCTATTTAAAATATTAACACTTTTAGGAATAACTAAATATATGTTTAAGGTGTGAAAATTTAATTTGATTAATCTTTCTTCAATTATTATCAAACACTAATCCCTAAACATAAGAAGGGGAACATAATTCAAAATTTTACACACCATAAGGGTCATCACACATGGCAAACACACTAATTAAACTAGGGGAAGGAAGTTCCACATGAGGGGTATTACACTTTCACCTATTAGAAAATTCTCTTTTTAGATTAGTGACTTGTGGGGTACATATCGCATCTCAAAATGGAAGCATCATAGTGGACTTATCTTGAGAGTTCACATCCTTATGAGATAAAAAAATCATATTTATGGCACTATATAGTATTTATAATTACAAAATGATTCAAAATTTTCATATTTATGGCACTATATATGTGCACTCAGTTTATAGTAACTTCAATATAGATTCCCATATACTTGATGAATATACATAGACATGTGCAAAATAATTACAACTTGAAATTTTCAATGGTTACAAGTTGAATTTCCATTCTACATCAATTCAGTATAGATATAGGGTGTATGATATTAATTCATGTTCATGTTTCTACATGCCAAATTTTAAAATTTTCAAGTTCAAAAGTTTTAAAATAGAATATAGATCCCTCTATATCAGTGTGATTCATCTCATTTTTCAAGTGGCCAAGTTAGAGTTTAGTGACACTAAATTCTATAGTTGTACTTTAATGATCCACATTTGGTGGTTCCACCCTCTTTTCCTACCATGTATGAGTCTAATGACACTCAATGTCTATGGTGCAATGTAGAAAACCACATTTGGTGGTCCCATCCTTCAATTATTCTATAAGAGTACTCTATGAAAGGTAAAGCATACAATGTTTTCAACACAATGGCTTTCACATGTTTTCAAATTAAGACTTGATCACTCTCAATTCACCACAAGTTCAACATTTTTCCAAATGCCTCAACAAGGGGGAACATAGAATTCTCCATTTTTTAAGTTATAGGGAAATTATATTGCATGCTCCTTCAGGTGTATTCTTTTATTTATATCTTTTCAAACATAAAATTTTATATTTAAAATTGTAAATTTTAGATTTTTAATTTTTAAATATGGACATAACTACTTTCAATAACATTGTTGCAGGTTTTGCATTGAAGTATATTACACGATCAAGATTCACATCAAAATGCAAAGTATGTACACATAATTAGGTTCACATCTCCTTCACTATATTAATTTCAATTTGTTTCATAAGTAGAATGAAGTGGGAGAATATTTAGACACTCAAATTTAATAACTAATTCCTTGACAATGTTTAATCTTGACATGCTTACCCTAGTTAGACTATTCTCCATTCTGTTAACTTAATATATATATATATATGAACATTCAACATATATAAATCATCTTAAAACTACTTATAAAATTATTCACACATCCCTATTCTGATTATAGACTTCTATCATCTAGATTTCAATAGTCTTTGTCCTTCTTGGACAAGGATGCACTAGGCAGATAGAACATTAGTGTGACCTTGTCCCTCGCACACTAATGGTAAATTTTCAAATTCAATATGTTTCATATTTCTAGTCCCACACTTTTGTCAAGGCTTTTTAATGGAAAATTTTCAAATGTTTCTCTATATAAACATATCAAGGCTTCTCCAAACACATCTGGTAATTACTAGGCAATTCTACTACACATTGAGCAAAAGGGCACTAATATTTTGAATTTCATTCTAATTTATCCTAATAGTCATAGGCCTAGTCTTTTTTTTATGGTTAGGTCAAGTTAATTCAATTTCAAGCATTCAATTCAATCTATATATTTGCATTTATATACCAAATATCAATATTCACACACTCACTCTAGGTGGAAGAACTATATCAGAGTGAGGCCCTTTTGGGCTATGTAGGCAACACTGAGATTATGAAAGAATTTTTTAGGATAGATTGGATATTCCCCTTATTTTATTCCCCCATTTTTGTTTGATCTCCATTGTATTTATTTAGGAGATAGGGTTAATATTTTCTATTTATTCTAAACATCTAACTAGCACACAAATAATTAGTAAATCCTCATAGATAGGCATAGGTACTCAGATCAAAAAATTAACACCATAGATGATTAGGACAAGATCATAGTCAACATGCAAGGCTATAGTATATAACCATACCCATAGTGTGGATTTGTCCTAGCATAATTTTAAATTTTATTTTTAGTTATGACATAATTCATAGGCTTTTCAATCAGTTTTCATCTACATTTAACCTCAACTATCAATGATAAATCAGATATAAGATAGGTTTTCATATTTTTATGTCAATTTACTATTTATAACTCATTTACAATTATGTAAATTACTGTATTTCATATTCTTATTTTTTAGATATTATATTTTGAATCAGATTTTAATAGTTTACCATTTATAGCATTTGAGTATTAAATAAAAATAATCAAATTAAACAGAAACTAATCTTTAAATGCATAAAATGTGACATATTTTTGAACAAATATATATATATATATATATATATATATATATATAGGATTTGGAATTAATTAGTGTATGTAGACAACTTAAATCTTGTCAACACTAACCTTTCAACATCACATTCCTTACCAAACCCAAATTCAGTGGTCATTCCATCCCTAATCCCTTCATCTATGTTAAACCCTAATTTTACCATCCATACTAAACCCTAATTTCCATATTTGATCATTTTCCATCCCTATTTACATTATCATTACATCAATGCTAACTGTAATCCCATCATCAACTTCCCTAGACAACCCATCACTATTTATATCAGCCACAACAAATAATTAATCCCATGGCACTTGAATATTGCCAATCCCATATAAATCAAACTGGATTAATTAACTAGCTAATCTTATTATCTAGTTGATTTTTAATCAATGATAAATCTAATTTACATAATATCTAAACTACCTAAATCAAATATCATCATATAAAATTTCCAACACAAATCAATGGAATCATTCTTCCACTTGCCAAATATCATCAAATCTAAGGCAAGGGGACAAATTATGGCATGCCTTTGAGTGGATTCTTCATCGAGCCCCCAATCCACCATTTTTTGCTATATCTTGGATTCAATCCATGTGCACATAAATCAAGGAGCTCACAAAAATAATTAAAAACCTCCTACAAATCAAAATAAGAGCATCATTGACACTTCTCCAATTCTATAGGAAGTTTACACCATCATCAAATAAGGTTACCCTCTTAGCCTCTACAAGGATCTTTCTACCACCAATTCTTTTAAAAACATTGTTATTCCCACCATCAATATTGACATCTAAAATACTACACCCATTAGTTGGGACAAACATAATCACATATTGCCAAACCTCTTTCATGATGACAAATTAATCACAGATTTCATAAAACTTTGAGATAACACTTAGCTAGGAAATGACATACAAGGGTTCAAAATCAATCTTGATACATCAACATATCTCAAGAAATAATAAATGTTCCTTAATAAAACCAAATCTAATAATAAAAATAACAAAAGACTCAAATAAATAAAAAATTAAAAACCAGTGTCAAGAGTTGGAGAGAGTCAATAGAGGAGAGAGGAGAATATAGAGCACTTATGGTCTATAAGCCTTTAAGGTTTTCCCATTCCTCTCTTCACTCTATCAATCTGACTAATCTAGGTAGGTGTCATTGACAACACATTTACTATGTTGATTCAGGATGCCCATCTATCCCTTTGATGTTTAGTCACCTTCCCCTATATTAAATAGCCACCACCATTCTTCTTGCATCATTTGATGTAGGTACTATCAATGAGATCCAGTGTAGCCATGGTGCTGAAACAAGCTCAAAAGTTTATCCCAAAAATTTACCATAAGGTATTGATTATAACTCTAAGACTCCTCTTTGAGATATGGTTCTGGACCTCTCAAAGTTTGATAAAGTTTGAAATTACTTTGAAATTTTTACCCTTGTTACCTTTTATATGCATCGAGTCCCTCTGGAGAACCTCTTGAGGCAATGGGTTCACAACTAATTGCAAGACCATGGGGTGGAACTAGGAGTCCAAAACCTAACCAATAGTTTCATTATGTTTAATTTCTCAAACCTTAAACACTATAGAGCCATTTTTAATCATGGCCCTTGGTTCATTTGTAATACCTTCATTTTTTCCCACTAGACTAGAGACTTTCAAGTCTCTGAATAATAAAAACTTAAAATCCCAGTATGGGTAGCATTTCCACGCTTACTTCTGCCTCTAGGGAATTTTTTCAACCAGCTTATTAAGACTCTATGCCACTTCATCTACCATGAGTAGCTAAAGTTCTATGCGTCCTATCCCTAGAGAAGGGTTTGTGTTGAGATTGACCTAGCTAAAGATCACAAATAATTCATTGACATTCAAGTTGGAAACAACCATTTATCTCAGTGTGTCATCTACATTCACCTTCTAAACACTTATTTTATGTTCCAAGATTTGAAACACATGATTAGGTAATGTCCCATATTGGTCCCCACTCGTGCAGTTATTCAGGACAAAAGTGGGTCTGACCCAAAACCCCCATCCTCTGATGGGTGGACCATGGCGTCTAATAGGAAGAATATTGTTGTCCATCGCACTAGTAGACCTTACACTTTTTTATCCCAACACTCAGGATTTCCAAATTCCTCAGCTCCTACCAAAGATTTGACACCACCTCAAGTTAAACCCTTACCTCCCATTTTTAGATCACTATAGGTGGTTACTCAGTTTATGTCTTCGCCATCACCCACCCCTAGGGCTCCTTTATCACAACCCATTTTAGGGGTGAATGATTATGATTCATATATGGAGATTGTAACCCTCAACACAAGGATATTATGCATTGTTCACGTAATCCCTCTCCCTTCACAAATGAGGATTATGTGATGCCTAAATGACAACCCTTCAAGCTAGGATATTTTTCTCTTCAAGGCTCAACTTTCAATTGGTGTATAGCCTTGTTAGACCTTTTCAAGGGAAACGTCATGAATTTTGATATTTCCCTATGATAGTTTATTCTTGGAATGTTTGATAACTCATTGATCTGGCTTGTATGTATATGATCAGAAAAAATTATCTGTTTACATGAAAATTATTTGCATGCAAGAAGTCAAAATGTTTGGCTTTTTGCTTCATTTTACATCTCTCACTATCTAGCTTGGGATTACTTGTAATGAGTCTAGATGGCGGGGGGGTGAGGGAGTTATCACCCTATTAGAACCTGACTTGGCTTCAAATATCATTTATTAGGATTCTGAACCCACCCATTAGGTGGTCTAGACCCTTTTTGAATATGATAACTACATCATTGGCCTTGTCAATCTTTATGCATCTAATGATGCCATGGATCACACCTTTATATAGAGATGGATTTTTTATTCCCTCCCATATGTGCATTAAATTTTATGTGGTGTATTTCACATGATTAAATATATGGAAGAAAAGGACAATCACCTTCTAATGAGATGGTGTGTCAGAGAATACAAAACTTAGTTCTACCTGCATAATAAACTTGGGGTCTTTGATCCAAACCATCACAAATGGGGTGATACCAAATCCCTAAGTTCACCTAGTCCAATTTATATTAGGGTGAAGATTGGGTCCTCAAATGCCTTAAACATGCCCTCCTAACTGAGTAATACCTTATATTTTTTTCTCCCATTAATGGATAACCTATGAATATCATTCTAGACACTTTTTTATCTAACCACCACCCCATTTGCTTTCACATACATTGGAATTCTCCTTAGGATAAACCCAATAGTTCCCATATACCTCAACACTTCCCACCTCAAGCATGAGAGGATTATATAGCATATTACCAAGATTTAGAATTTGGCCCCTAGACCCATAGGTAATATTGGTTGGATTGAGTGGTGGTCTAGCGCTATATCGTACACAACAACCTTCATGTGGTTTTATGGGAAAAAATGGCTATATTTAGGAAACATATCTAAAATGTTACAAATCATGAGTATCCTAAGGTATCACAAGAGTTAGAAGTTGTCTTTAAACTCTTATATGCAAACTCAAGCTACCATGTGGAGGTTCAAGTGTAAATTTGTATAGGCTTACAAGTCCAAAGGATCTCAACTTTGATAAAAGATGAAATGGTTGAAGGTTGGAGACAAAGTGACCAATTTTTTTTTTCTCTCCTTCAGTTAAGGTAAGTTGTACACAAAATCAAATCCATTAGAAGTGTTTTAGATAGGATTATCATGCTTTCAGATATCCTCCAAGCCTTTGTCGAACACTACCATGTTGTCTTTGTTTTGAAACCTTCATCACCTACTCATGAGGCTACCCTCACCCAATGCCTTGATATGGTCCTTTATAAACTCTTACAAGCTTAGAGAGTTATCTATGATATATCACTTAGTGTTAATGACCTTACGGAAGCTATTATGAAAATGGCCTCTAATAAATCCATAGGTGTTGATGGCTTTCCCTATGAGTTCTATAAAAAACATGTGGGACACGATTGAGCCTGATATACATAGAGTTTATTCTAAAGTGGTCTTGACCAATTCCTTAGGCCACCTCATCAATCAGGGAAACATTATGTTTATTCCCAAGGCTATGAATCCTGAGGTAATTGCCAATTGGAGACCCATTGCTTTACTTAATGTGTATTATAAAATCATTTCCAAAGCTTTATCTCTCAGAATTAAGTACTTCCCTTATTTTTGCAAAGGGAGCAAACTGGGTTCATTTAGCATAAGTATATTTTGGACAATGTTATTGTTATTTGGGAGGGTATGAAATGGGCTAGGCTTTCCAACCAGAAGACCTTGTTCATTAAGATATATTTTGAGAAATCCTATGACTGTATTGAATGGCCTTTTATTATTTCTATGCTATAGGTGTTAGGGTTTAGACCCAATTATGTTCATATTGTCAATATGATTTTTATGGATGTTGGTGCCCACATTACTGTCAATAGCTCACAGTCTCAACCTGTTGATCTTCACAGTTCTATCAGAGAGGGGTGCCCCCTAGTGCCTTCATTTTATGTGTTGGTTGTTGAAGGGTTTAGCTATATTTTGGCCAATTATGCTTCTAAGGGGCTGGTTAAAGGGATCTCTTTGCCTCAATTAGATGACTAATTAATCAATAGGTACTTTGTTGATGTCTTCTTTCTCACCCTACAAGATGATGAAAGCTCTCTCAAGAATATCATGGAATGTCTCAAAAAAAATTCATTGCCTCTAGTATGTCTATTCAATGGCATAAGACCTAGTGTTATCACTAATCCTTGTCACCCAAAACTCCTTGGATAGAGGGATATATGTGGTAATGGATCCTTATAGGGGTCCACTTTAAATTTTTAGGCATTCTTTTTTATTTTAGATCTTTCCTTGCAGAGATATAGTCCTATGTGGTCCAAAGAGTGGAGAAAAAAATCTCTTTCTAGATTACTAAGCCATTAACCTTGGTCGGTAAATTACATATTTATTCTAATATGCTCACTTCCATTCATGTTTACTACTCTTCCTGTTGGACACCTTTAAATGCCTTTTAAGCTAAGCTTGAGAAGCTTCTGAGAGACTTTCTTTGGGATAAATATAAAGGACACCATGGCTTTCATCAAGTTTCTTGGGTCATCTATTGTCACCCCAAAGAATTTGGTGGGTTAGGGCTTATAGACATAAAGATTCAGGGTACTAATCTTGGGTCCAAATGGATCATTCAAAGTCTAGAAGGTGATGAAGCCTAGAAAATTTTATTGCGGCACTTCATATCTCAAGGTTTCCCTCTTGGTAGAAAATATTGACAAGACATAGGCTTTCACAATGTGCTTATTTTTTTAGTGTCTGTCAAATTAGCAGGCACATTTATCATGCATAATATCTAGAAGGCCTAGGAAAATCTCAAACCTCACCTTATTTGGGTAGGGGAGGGAATTAAAAGTAGTTTTTCTCTAAACTCTCAAGCATTATGATGGTCTCCTCATTTGACCTTTCACAATGTCCCCTTATTTAAGAAGGGTATTCTCATGATCTATGATTTTTTTGGTAAGGTTTTTAGGGATTGGATTCCTTGGGCTATGTTAAAGGCCAAATTATAACTTAAAAATGAAGATGAAGAAGCCATTACTATAATTTAGAGCTCCACACCTAATGAATAATTACACAAGATCAGAGTTTCCTCTCTCACATCATGGTAGAAGGACTAGTCATAGCCTACAACCATGCCATTCTTCCATTATTATTCCTGGCTAGGCTATAATTTATTATCTCCCCAACACATTGGCACAAAGGCTCTTAATCACCATTGTTCTCTCCAATCCTTTCATCAAGTTTGGGCTAAGAGGTTTGATCACATTTGGATGGCTTTTATTGAACCCAAAAAGGCTCACCTCCTTTGGTGTATTCTCTACAAGGGTTTTCCCATGGGGACTTAGCTCAAGCACATGGGGGTGATTAATCCCACTTTCCTGACCTATCAACACCAATAAACCATCAAACATCTCTTCTATATTTGCCCACGTGTTTAGTCAACTTGTATAGGGATTCACACCATTTTTAATTCCTTCAAGCTTAAGATGTTCACTTGGAAAATGGCTCGTAGGAGACTCTACCCTTTTACCTGGATGATACAACATGTTTTGGAATTTTTTTTGTATTGATATTTTATTTTAGATTTGGAAATCTAGAAATCAAGCATGTTTTAATAATGAGATTATGGAAAAAAATTCTATAAATAAAAACAACAATGTGATTGCTAATGATACCCTCCAAATTCAGAGTCAAATAGACAAGGTTTAGCTTTAGTTTCATCATTTGTAGCTTCTACTAAACCACTGGGGGAATGCTCCTTATGTATTTAACCATGAGCCACCTGATCCCTTACCTCACTACTCTCTTCTTAGGAGTCACAAGCACAGAAGGAGGCATCACCACTCTCGCAAATAGAGGTCTTGAAGTTGGAGGAGATCCTCTCATTACTCTTGTTAGCAATTTCCTCCAAGAGGATCTAAAAGAGAGATAGGCAGACATAATGGTGGTGGGGGTAGAGACCCCATTTGAAGGATAATTTTATATGTTTGGAGCTAGCTATCTCTCCTTCCTACCAAAATTCATAGAATGATGCTGACACTAACTAACAATTTGATGTTTGGGACATCCTCCCTATGGATGATGATCCCTTGGCATAGGATGGCTGGGGTGAGAAGCCTCAAGACCCTCTGCCTCCACCTCCTACTCTGATCTCCATGTTTATAGATGATGCTTAGTTTGTTCATTGATGTTTATTCTATTATATTATCTTTTTTTGGTTGTCATGCACTTGAGCTAATTTAACTTTTGTTTTGGGCTACTTGTGGCCAGTTTGTTTGAATTGTGGTTTATCCCAAGGCCTTTATAGCTTGATTTGGCATTTGAGGTGTGACTTTTCCACCCATTTTTTTATATGACTAATTTTGTACTATTAGTTTTAATTTAAATTAATAAAAAGTGATTTTCAATAAAAAAAACATATGTCCTTTAGTGTAAATCTCTTAGAAGTGCTATTGGACAATCAACATCAAAGTCAAACAAATTAAAAACAAATACCTCAACCTTACTTATGCACAAACACAACTATAATATGAATACATTATTCATATCAACATCAAAATGAAGGAGACTCCTAAAATCATCAAGTTTGCATTCACTCTCAGGCCTAAGGAGCATAAATATCCAATGGTTCTCATAAGAGAGTTTTCACATGTATTTGAAGCATGCATGAAATAGTAAGAATAAGAAAGGGTGTGTGAGACTATTGATCTTTATCCCCCTTTGTATCACCAAATCTCCATTACATTATATAATACCACCATCTATATGAATCTTCTACATAATATAATAATATCCTTCATCCAATGCACATCCCACATCACACTCCTTAGTAGCACCCTCTATCATAGAGACCATGATGAAACCTAGTAAGGTGTTTGGAAGAAGTTGAATTAATAATTAATGAAGTCATTGATAAAATATAGAGATCACATGCTAGTGAGTTGGTCTTAATATAATATCAATTCAAAGTAGGATTTTTATCGACTAAAGTCTGACTCAAACACCTTTTATCTTATGTGTGTGTGTGTATGAATGTATGTATTAAAAAAATAATGAAAATAAAAACTAAAAATTTAAAATAAAAATAAAACAAAATGAAAGAGAGAAATAATCATCCATAGGTAAAATCCCTTTTTATGGCACATTGGGAATGTACCATGATGAAAACTAGTTTTCTAGCATCATGTGTAATAATTTATCTATATGGACCTTGTAGTTGGACGTAGAATACACTCCATCAATCTGAATGTCGTCTACCATCTTCGTATCCATCCCATTGTGGCCATCATTATTCCCATGTTGACCTTGATAAACAAGTGGAATAAATATTGAGACTTGATCGGGAAATATCTTAGCATATCCATAGAATGGTGGTTTGATTATTGGACACACCATTCTTACTTGACATGATCCTTGGAAGCCTATCATCATCCTTGATCTTCATCTTATTCATCACCATCATCTTCAACCATCACTTCTTAATTGTCCTTATCCATCCCATATTTATCCCTACTCCTCCCTAAACGTCATCTTGAATTTGTTCCATCTGCTACTATTGGCATCCCCATTTCTCATGTAAGTGTTCTTTTTATTGGTATCCTTTGGCAATCAATATAAAAAAAACCTTAAAAATTAAAAAATAGAAAATCCTAAAAAATAATCTAAAATCAAAAATTTCAAAAATAATACAAAATCAACAAAATCCAAAAATAATAGATAATCTAGAAAATAAAATTCAAAAAATCATAAGAATAGAAAGCATCTACTTTATTATTTGTGTATGTTTTATTCATTTGCTTATTTTTTAGTGTGTTTTCTTGTTCGTTGCATCTGAGTTAGTCTTTTGGAACCTAAAAACAATGACATCATGGTTTTTCATATCATGGTGCATCCTATAAAATGCTACATCAAAAATAATGTTGGTTAAATAATTATAATTTATGCAAGCTTGGTAGCATGTTCCCAACATCAACATCCATCATCACCATACATTTATATTAACTAACATTCCATATCTAACTACCCATTTGCTTTGCATACATGTGAAAATCTCACATGAATAATGAATCCTATTCAATCCAATCTCATCTAATCCATATCTGATCATTCTAATCCAATATAATTTAATTATGGTTGGAGTATTAATCCATTACCACTAGGGAATCCTTCTGTGCCCATTTTTAAGGTTATTCATTCTTTGAAAGGTCATTATTCATTTAGAGAATCATCCATCAACATGATCATCTCATCATCAATCCATGTAATTAGTTAACTTTATGAGTTATGTTTTCATGTCCTAAATAATCAGTCAACTACCTATCCACCCATTCAAATTATGCAGCTTCATCAGTATTTATCATTCCTAAATACACTCCTTTTCACATGTCAAACATTTTCATGGAAAATAGAGCTCACAAATCTATCATTAGGATATACATTCCCAATCCACTCCCTTTCATATATCATTACTTAGGGGAAATCACACCAATTAACACTTATCAGAGCATGCAATCCTTAGCTCAAGCAAGTTAATTGCATATGTCAACACAATAATATCTTTTATTCATGTTCATAATCATTCTGCTATTTCAAAATCACATCTTTATATAACCCAACCCCTCTTTTTCTCCCCCACCCCTCAATTTTAACCCTTATTCATACATTCTAATAATTTTATACTCATTTTGAGTGCTCATTAGTGTCCTTCATCTTGCATGTCCTCTCGAGTGGTCATCATCCCTAACCATTAATCATGCAAATAGGGGTATCTTCATGTTCCATTTTTTTGCTTCTTTATTGTTTGAAATTTTGTTACTCCTTCCTCAACCCATTAGCTCGCAATGCCCTTTCAAAGAGGGGGGAAATGTAGACACCTAAAACATACCACATAGGTGTCAACACTAACCTTTCACCATCATATTCCATACCAAAGTTTAATTTGGTCATCATTATATCCCTCATCCCTTTAACCATGTTAAACCCTAATTATACCATATATACCAAACCCTAATTTCCTTATTTCATCAGTTTCATCCCTAATCACATTATAACTGCATTTGTGCTAACCCTAATCCCATAATCAACTTCCATAGACAACCTATCATTATTCATATCTCCCCCCAACTAATTACTCCTAAGTCACTTGAACCTTGTCAATCCCACATAAGTGAGACTAGATTAAATAACTATATATTGTTATTACCTAGTTGATTATTAATCCATGGAAATGTAATTTACACAAGATCTAAATTTCATAAATCAATTATCTTCACATCAACTTTCCATCTCAAATCAATGACATCAATTTTACACTTGTAAAATATCATCAAATCTAAGGCAAGGGGAAAGATTATGACATGCCCATCCCTTATCAATGCAACGTTGTGCCTTCTCCAAGCTCCTCCATTTATGAGGCAACCCCCCATCTTTGACCCATTTTTATCCCTTTATGTTTGATCAAGATCCACCATCTATTCCTCTTTCTCAAACTCTATAAATTGAGATTACACCCCTCACTTTAAAATAAGCCTAAGTTGCCTAAGGAAACTCTACATTTTTGAGTGAGCTAGAATTGGCAAGTATCAACCTTAATTAAGCTAATCATATAATTGGCATGATAACATGATGTTAGAGTTCTTTCAAAATATTCTTTCAGAACCCACAATAAAAAAAATCCATACATCAAAGGGATAATCTTTATTGGTAAGTGGAGTTGTACACATCTCTCCCTTTTGTTCATAAGAGGTGTATTTCATTTATTAGAGTGGGGATCTTACATTATGTTTTTATTTTTAGCTTTCATTTGTTGCTATAACATTTGTCTATGCATATAATGTGTTAAATTGAGTGTGTACAACACATTTTGACTTTGAGTGGATTCTTCACTTGTGCAGGGCACTTTAACATAACAAACCCTGCAACATCTCATGAAGTAGTCATTTTGTTCATTTGAAATTTGAAAATGTTTTAACTTTTTAAATTGAAAAATTTAAAAGAGAGTAAGGTAGGTTTAATCACCTAAAAGTGGTATTTGAGTTCTAAGAGTACTACTTGAGATAACCTATTCCTAGCTTATCCCTAGACCTATCCTAGACCCTTTTATCACAGTTTTCTAGCCTTTGTGTGGACCATAGGAATCCGTAGTTAACTAAAACACATTCTCAAACCTTCATTCCCTAATTTTGTCCCTTTGTGCCCAATAACCTAATAGCTAGACTTTAGTGCTACAATAAAGATATTAAAGCCACATAACACTAGTGTCCCCAACAAGGTGTTAATATCCCTTGTCTTAATTCTCTCGAACAAATATATTTTCAAAAGTTAAACCCTCCTAAAGTTAGCCTAAGCATATTTTATTATCCACAAAAGATACAAAACACTATAAATACACAAATTTTAGACTTTTATCCACTAAATGTAAGCTATATGCAAAAGACCTATTCAAACACAAACATGTTAAGCAAAATCAAGGTTATTAATCCCTAATCTATCCTACTTCTACATATTACCATCTATAACTACCCTAAGCTCAGTTTTTTCAAATTTCTAATCTCAAGCACACTTAAGGAATTAAAGAACACTATCATTCTAGCATCACTTAAACTTGTACCAACACTTAGGTGGGAGAACTACATTGGGATTGATCCCTCCTCAGATTATTGGTATGTAGGAAACTCTCTTCACAATGGGGTGTTAAGGATGCATAACCTATCCTAAATAACGAACACACATTTTTAGCTCATGCCTTACTTGTAAGGAATATTAGGGTTATCATCATAAATAAAATATTATAGGCATAATAGAGAGTTTTAGACTTCATTCATGTAGGAAAATAACCCAAAAACATAGGTATAGGTGCATCAAAAATTTAGTAATAGTCCTACACAGAGGACACTAGAGCCACATGGTACTACTGACCAAGTGTGGTGCTACTATATAGAAGAGGATTAACATAAGGATCCTATTGATGATACTCAGACATGTTCACATCCTAGTTTTTATCACTCACATATTATATGATAGGTGTTTTCTAGATAAGTCTTTATTTGTACATATTTATTATTATTTTTAGAAATTCAAATCAAGTCAAATTCTAATACAAATTAGGGGTTATTTATTGCATATTATTTCATTGATTTAGACTACTCAACCCTTTAATAAAATTTGGGATTTACATAGATAAAATACTAAAAGGTTAAAACATTTGGTGAACTCAACTTACTTCTAATATTACTTAAAATTCTAGTTTACATTCATCAAATTTTTGTGCACTAAATTAGGGTTACAAACTTCTATTTTTATGATTTTTTGGCATAACCTAGATCATTAAATCAATCTCATATTTGAATCAAATATTAAGAGTTTAAATAAACCTCCATATAAGGTAAGGTCCACTAAGAATAAGAGTGATAAAATTCCCATAGTCAATGCACATTCTGATCCATCTCCTAGATTGGGTTTATCTACTCCTCAACACCAAATATTCACCAACCTTCCAAAGCCACTAGCATAGATTTTACAACATCTCTTGGATTTCAATGTCATATCTCTCCCTCCCATTAAATAGGTTGATATGACATGACTTATTCCCAATAACTACAATTCTAATGCATTCTACTAGTATCATAGGGCACCACGTTTTCATAAGCCTAGAACCTAAGATACAATATTTAATATAGGCTAATATTATTGATGTGGGCGCACCCACAAAGGCATAATAAGAATAAAAAATAGAAGCTAAGGAACTAAATATATTATTAGATCCATTTCCAAAGCACATAACAAATGAGGTAGGGATCACATCAGGGGTTCACTACACATATCAGGCACATACACCACCAGCTTCATACCTTATTATTATAGAGGAGGCATACCCATTGCATAAAATGAATGACATGTACCATACTATAGTTACACCTATACCACTCATCACATTCTTGAAGTAGGAGATTGTTCATGAAAATAAAGTAATACATGCACTCTTTATATGAGCATACATAGATCATCATCCTATATAAATTATTATGGTTGACAACAAGTCAAGAATTAACATGTGCACTATGGCACTTTTGTAGCATTTGGGGTACTCAGAGCAAGATATATTCCCCATAGACATAGTCATTATTGGTTTCAATGGTCACGTTTAGAGCTCCGTAAGGGAGATTGTGCTTCCATTATAGGTTGGACCAACACATATAGCCACTCAATTCCTAGTAGTACCCAGTGTAGGCATGTTTGATATGTTATTAGGTTGACCATGGTTATATCATCTTTGATCCATCCCATGCATAGTGAATGGATTATTGAATTACATAAACACAAATTAGGTGGTCAAATTTGAGGGTTTCCCTTATAATAAGTATCCTCTACCGATCCCATAGGTAGTTATAACACAATCACTAATTTAAGTCTTAGCACCGTTATTAGATATAACATAGTTATCAATTATAGCTTAGAGTACAAATCCTATGCCTACATCATAGAGTATAGTAGATCCACTAGTGCAAGAGAGGTCTACTCCTATGGTATCGACACATACGCATACTCTCCCATGGATATCATCATTATAGAGACCCGTACATCAGAGATATGCCACTGATTCTAGAGGAGATTCCTCCACTTAGTTTATGTCAAGATTAGTATTATTAGGATCCTAGAGTTCTCAGCATAGGGTACCTAACTCACCTATAACCTCTTATACTAGATGGGTTCCTAAGACCCATAAAATTCATAAGGCATCACATTCAGTGCCACAAATTCATAACACCACTACACAGGTCGATAAATACATAGATTAGTCACTACAACATAATATGGGATCACAATTTCCATTTCACATAACATGCATGATCATAATTCCTTTATTTGATATAGGTTACAATGATAGTGAGTCTCCCATGAGACTCATTGGTTAGTATGGTTCCTACCCACTTGTACATACTTTATTCTCTCTTGTTCATTGTACATAATTTATTTTCATTTGCTTGTACATAGCTTATATCTAAAAAATACAAAAATAATATAACATGCCAAAATATAAAACCATTCAAATAGTACTAAAAAAATACAATATTTATAGATTATATGCATTTCTATGTTTACACTTCTTCTATTTGTCAAACATTACATATGCTAGCTATATTAGTATAGTTAGTTTTATCATACATACATGCTTTACTTGTTCTTATCAAGTGCACGTTGATTGCTTACAAGATTCAGGTCCACTAAACTAATCCAAACTTGTTTTTATCCACTCATTGGGGGAATATACACCAATTTATGGTTCTTCATTTGACACATTCACCCACTTGAGGGCATCTTATACACAATTTCTATTACTGAGTTATATCCTTACATTACTTATATTTTAGTTTATGCATTGATAGATTTTGAAATTGATCATTGCTACTCATGCTCCAATTTTTTGTTGAATATCACTATTTTAGACTCAATATATGTACCTATCACTCTTACATAGATTTTTACTACATTCATGCATGTTTTCATTTATGCAGAATAAAGGTTATTAATCCCTATTCTGCCCTACGTCTGCATACTACCATCTACATATGCAATTTTTCAAGATTTCTAATCTCAAGCACACTCAAGGCATTCAATACCACTATAATTTTAGAATCACTTGAAATTGCACCAATAATTAGGTGGGAGAACTACATCAGGCTTGATCCCTCCTTAGAGTATTGGTATGTAGGTAACTCTCTTCATAGCGGGGTCTTGAGTATGTCCATCCTATTCTACTAACGAACACACATTTTAAGCTCATGTTTTACTTGAAAAAAAGATTAGGGTTAACATCATAAATCAATTATTAAAAGAACAATACAAATTTTTAAATTTCATGCATGCAAGAATAAAACTTAGAAACATAGGTACAGGTACACCCAAACTTTAGGAAAAGTCCTACACAGAGGACACTAGCACCATTTTCAAGAAACTAGAGCCACATAAACCTACTATCTAAGTGTGGTACTACTATCTAGGAGAGGATCTGACATAGGGATCCTGTTGATAAAACTCAAACCTATTTGTATCCCAGTTTTCAACACTTAGATCTTTTATATTATGTGTTTTATAGATAAGTTTTTATTTGCACATATTTATTTCTATTTTTAGAAAGTCAAAGTAAGTCAAATATTATAAAAAATTAGTGATTATTTATTGCATATTATATTACTAATTTATACTACTCTGTGCTTTAATCAAATTGAAGATTTACATAGCTAAAATGCTAAAATGTTAAAACAAGAACATGTATGTGTGAACCCACTATTGATTTTGTAACTTTTCTTGAATATTATGATTCCTAGAAGCATCAAAGAATTGGTGCTTCTTGTGAAGTACTTTAAAAGTTTGGTTTATTTTTGAATGAATGGAGAATTTAGGGTGATCATGCCCTAATTTGGATCAAACATGAATATAAAGTAAAACCCATTAAGGGACATAGAAACGTCAATTCATGCTCTTGGTATTTGTAACCCCAAGAGGAAAAATGGGTTGAAATCCATATTGATTTCATAGCCTATGACATTGGAAGATGTTAAATCTCTAAGTTATGCATTATACACTTTAACTGAACCAATCAATGTAGATGGATTTTAGATTTGATTATCACTTTGTTCTTTAGTTCTTATATCCATGATCAAAGGAGAATGAAGAACATCTATGCTACTAGCATGACCATAGATAAAAATTAGTATCAAAAAATATTACATGAACCTTTATCATGCCCTCCATGTGTAAAAATGTGAAAAATTTATTGTATATAGATTTAGATTTTACAAATTTTATTTGGAGTTTGTGCATGAATCTATATCATGCACCTAAAAATGTATGATTTTGTACTATGATCATGTAATGTGAATGCATGTGCATGAAAAATTCCCAAATAATCTATACCAATAATTGAATTTTTAAATCATTGTAAATTCATTGAAGATTTGTTTTATACTCAAAACAGATTTCACTCATAGAGACTTAACTTATGTATGAAAATCCCACTAAAATTTACCTCATTTTGAGGTAAGAGATGTGTCTTTAAAGTCACACTCTCAATAGTAAAGATAAATTTACTATGCATATCAGGATGTAATCATTTAACAATGTAGCATATATGAAAAGGTATGTCATCATAGTAAGATATGTATCATTCAAAACATGAATGTAAAATATAAGGATATCCCTAAAGTTTTGAGTCTAAATAAATGTATGAATGAAGCTCATAATAGTATTTGTAAGAAAATAAATGTATGCAAGAGTGAGTGCATAATATAAATCATGGCACTCATCAAAGTCCATAAGCTTAATAAGCACACAAATAGAAGAAGCACAATGCCATATAATAAACCCAAAGGCCTGATACAAGGTACATGTTCAAATATCATAAATTGAAATATTTCACTTGTAATGATAAAGGTTGGACGCAAATGAAATTAAAAATCCAATATTAAACTAAATCCAAATCAAGACAAATCAAATCAATTCAATTCAAAACTAAATCAAACATGATCCATTGGTATATAGACTGAATGACAACAACCCTTTTAGTCCAAATCCTTTCCTTTTCTATGATGCTAATAACCTACCATCCACCATCTGTACTCACCCATCTTAATCAAACCATCCAACATCTCATACCAAGCTACACTTTATCAAACTTTAGGATGAATGTGATAATTGACTGCAACTCCAACAACCATCCCATACTCTTGAACTCTAGAAGATGCACTTTACCAATTTTTAGAATAAATTATATGAGAAACAAATCATAAACTAACAAGCTTATAAAAGGCAAGGTAAGTTCACAAAGTTGGGGGAAAAAAGGGTGGTCTTAAGTTGACATGTTTTTCTTTTTGAAAAATGATAAATCTCAACTTCTATAGGTTATTTGAGATGGATACACTTAAATTTTGAATATGATATAGAACGTGAAATGTAAATTTTTAAGTCTAGTTCATAAATTACTAATTAAAAAAAAATAGTCAATTATAAGTAGGTCAAACATCTGAAATTTCAAGAGGAACTCTTTTTTATATAAAAAAGAGTAGATAAATGGTCGTGTGGCCCCTCATTTTTGAGTGTCATTAATTTTTTTTTAAACATTTTATGGAAATTTAGATAAGATCATATATTTTGTGACCTATATTTTTTAGAATTTTTTTTAACCAATATTTTTTATTTTTATCAATTTTAACATATCCTAAAAAACTGAAAAAAATGGATAGCTAGTCGTGTGCCCCCCAACTGTCTCAAAAAAATAAAAATTGGTTTCTTTTAAATATGTATAGAACTAGCCCTTGTTTGTGACCATATAATTTTTTTTGCATTTGGACCAATGGAAAAAAAATTACATTAACATATATAAACAGGTATAGTGTTGGCATATAGTGGCCTAAAAATACATACCTAGAAATCAACATTGATAAAAACCTTAAAATAGTCAAAATTTTGAAAAGCCCATATATTTGGAAAGAGGAGAGTGTGCTTAACATTGTAATAATGTTTTTAGGAAATGTACTAATGAAATTCATAGTTTTTATGATGGTGGAAGTTGAATATTGTTATTTTAAGTCAAAATCACAACTTTCATTGTGCATTTGCAGTTCGAGGCCTTATTAGGCTTAGGAATCCAAGCTATTTCCAAGCCAAAAGGCATGTTTTTAAAATTACATATAAAAAATAGCATACACATTATAATGAGTACATGAAATTAAACGTATGTGTAATAACACACACATTTGTTTGACATAACACCAAAAAATACAAAGCATATTTATATGTGTTTATGTGTATGTATATGTCTATTCAAAATTTTAATTATATATTTTTACTATAAAGGTGGTGTGTGTCAATATAAACACTACCATACAGAGGGCATAGTTAATATGGTGATGCAATTGGGTGAATTTGAGCCCATGAACATAATTTTGACTATATATAAAATGTGATTCAAGGTTCAACCAGCTTGAATTTCATCACAGAATGAACCAAATAGTCAATTGTTTCAATGGTGGATGCAATTAGGGAAACTTTGAACCATTTAAGTTAACTACAACTATAGGATGTGATTTTGGTCTAAATTGGCTTATATTTCTTGACATATTGAGTGAATGAGTCAATTGGTACAATTAGTGATGTAATTAAGTGAAATTGATCCCTATGAACTTAATAGTGACTATATAGTATGTAATTTGGGGATCAATCGACTCCAATGTCATATAAAAATAAAACAAATAGTCCATTGGTTCAATCATGAAGGTAATTAGGGCCAATTTGAGCCCTTTCAACTTTTTTACAATTATAAAATGTGATTCAAGGCTCAATCGACCCCAAAATCATCAGAGAATGAAGCAAAAATCTATTTGGTTCAATGAAAGATGTAATTTTAACTATATAGGATGTGATTTGGGCCTCAATCAACTACAATTTCATAATACAATGAATGAAATAGTCATCTGGTTCAATCATGGAAGCAATTAGGGTCAATATGAGTCCTTTGAATCTACCTGCAACTATACATTTTGATTTGAAGCTAAAAATGCTTTGATTTCATCATAGATTGAGCCAATGAGTTAATTGGTGTAATAAGTGAAAAGTTTTTAGAAAAATTGAGATATTTGAACCTAGTTTCAATTGTATATGATGTGATCTGGAGCTAAATTGACCCCAATGTTATCACATAATGAACCAAATAGTTGATTTACTCAATTAGTGAGTCAATTGAGGCCAATTTGAGCCCCTTCAACCTAACTACAAGAGTAAAACATCATTTGGGTATAAATTAACTTCAATTCCATAGATAATTGATCCAATTAGTTGATTAGTACAATTAGAGACATGATTTGGGACAAATTGAGCCTCATGAGCCTAATTTATAGATCGATCAATTATATAAGATTTAATATATTACTTAATTTACCTTAATTTTTTTATAAATGTAATAACATAGGTAGTTAGGACTAAATTGAACCCCTTGAACCTAACTGCAAGTATAGGATGTGGTTTGGGGCTAAAATAGCTCATATTTTCTAACATATTGAACCAACTAGTCAATTGTTAGAATCAATGATGCAATTTGTACAAAATTAGACCACATGATCCTAATTTTGACTATATAAGATGTAATTTGGAGCTCAATTGACCCCAATGCCATAAAAGAATAAACCATGTAGTCTATTTGTTTAATTGATTATTAAGCTATGTGTGAACCTAATTTCAATTATATATGATGTGACTTATTCATCAATCAGCCCCAATTGCTTCACATAATGAATGAAATAGATGGTCTTGCCTCAACCACAGAGACAATTGAGGCTAATTTGAGTCCCTTCAGCCTTACTATGACTATAAGATTTTACTTGAGACCCAATTAGATAGTTGATAATGTTGTAAATACAAGCACACTCGTATAGATCTCTGATACAATTGAGAATGCATATTTTAAGCAATCTATGCATAAGTATGAAATAACTGGAGGGACATCAAACTCTATCGATAATGCATCAAAGAGGTATAATTTTTTAATAATAGGCATTGTACTTCGATACTTTATTATGCCTCATTTTCAAGACCCAATTCTTTGACCCACCTAAGTTACACTTGAGGGGGGTGTTAGTGTAGGCTTTTTCCCACTTTCAATTTTACCTACACAATTGTTAGTTAGGTTACTCAGGGTTGTTAAGGTCAGCCCATCTTGGCCCGGTCCATGTAAGAGGTTCAAATCCCTCATACAAAAAATTTGGTTCTAAATTTTTTAAGAGATTATAAAATATTTGAATAATGAAAAAAGAAGGGTTATACAAAACAATTCCTATCAGTCACATGGCACACCATAATGGCTTTCAATAATGTAAAGTTATTCTTCTCGAATACGTTTCCTTTGTTTCCCTCAAATATATTAAAATTTATTACTATTAGATTTTTAGCATTATCAAATCAATTACATAATACATTATTAGAAATTTTTAATAATACCATGGTAATGTGGGGATTCCCTTTGAGCCACATAAACATCATCATTATTTATTTTTATAAGTAGTGTTGTCCAATAAATGTTGTAATACATTTTGGATTTCATCTAAACTTTTTTTGCATTACTATCAATTTTAAAGGCCACCAAAGCCACACCATCAAATGTTTGTATGAGTAGGTTTTGTCCAAATTATTTTTTTGTAACTTATCCATTCTTGTGCATTTTACAGAGATATATTGTGTTTTTATGTATCTTTTTCATTAATGTTCTTTTGATGAATACCTCTTTACCCCCTATATTAGGTAAAAGTTGGAATAAGATTTCAAATGCAATAATCAATTAAAGCATATCAATCAATCAAAAATACCTTCTAAACTCTCACTAAATACTCTGATTAGGCAAGGTTGGTACAAAGGTCAACACAATAAAAAATTGAAATATGTAAATATACCTCAATAATGTAGTGCAATATACCTCCAAATGTGAATGATATGTCCCAATGAAAAATTATTCTAGCGATCATAATAATATCTGAAAGTGGCTTCTCAAATTTAAATAGGATAAAGAGTGATGATAGATCTAGACTTTCTTTGAACAGATTAGATATGTTAATGTTTCTTTCCCTTTGTGCACCTCATGCTCTATATGTGGTAGATTATAATGTTATTTATGATGTATGGAAGCATATAAAAGTTTGAAACCCTCTTGCACTAGATAAATAGATCCATATTTTCACCACACACATGATGGTATTTTTAAATGGAAATATGCTCACATGATTTAATATTGAAGACTAACTTAGGGGAAATTCTAAAGTATTTTACCTCTAGAGTATAGCATCCCCTGGAGCACTTCAGTTCTGGAGTGTTCATTTAAAACTACCTCCAAATTATTTCAGGTCCATAGTATGGCATCCCTAATGTATTTCAAATCTGACATGCTCATTAGAACTAGATCTAGAGCATTTTAGCTCCAAGGTATAACTTCCCTAGATAACTTCAGCTCTGAAGTGTTCATTTAGAACTAGCTCTAGAGTATTTCAGCTCTAGAGTATAACATCCCATTGAGTACTTTAGATCAATAATGTTCAATTAGAACTAACTCCAGAGTAATTCATCTTCAGAGTATAGCATCACTCATAGTAATTTAGCTCTAGAGTGTTCATTTAGAACTAGCTCCAAATTACTTACACAAGTAGCTCAAGAGAATGTCATGGTCCTTATTTTGGAACATATTGACAACATAATAAATGTATTTTAGATATGTAAGTGTGTCGAGTGCACTTAATTCTCTTACTTTTAAAGGTTGAGGTAGTTTTGAAGAGCTTCTTAGTAATTTTGAAAAGCTTACTTCATTAAAATATCTAACCTTGGAGTCTTGTTGGAGCTTCTTAGTCTTCCTTATAATTTTGAGAAATATTATTTAACTTGGAGTCTTGATGGGGTCTTGTTGGTCTTCCTTGTAATTTTGAAAACTTTATTCATTAGATAATCTAAACTTGAAGTTTTTACTTTGAGTTCTTCAAACTTCCGAAAATACTATTAAAATTGAAGTCTATAAAATTTAAAAAACAATATATTTTTAACATATTTTTAATGACTAAAAGTTAAATATAATATTATATCTAACATGTGTTTAGTGATGTATGTACTTCATATACTCTTTTCAATCAAAGTGCACCCATTTCATACAACTTTTCATCGTGGAATGGTTGGATGAATAAATATTAGATTTGAATTTTTGTGAGATTTTTACTTGTGTATGTTTTAGTCATTATTTAAATGACCTCCATGAGTAGTTATTATCCACCTAATATTTTTAACCTTATGTATTTTTTGTAATAATCAAAAGGAAAGTGGAATCACTTTAGCACATGACCACCATAAGTATTTGTTAGTAAGGGTGAGAAATGGTGAATATAATTCACCACTTTGGGCTTCTCATCCTCTAACGTATTTACTCATTGACAAAACCTTTTGTTGAGTGTAGTTACTAATAAATCACCATTGTCTCACAATTATTACCATAGTGGGATTATCCCAATTACACCCCAATCATGTATTTTTAATGTTTATTTGAATGTATTTATATTATTTATATTGTTAAAATTTTTTATTTATTGTAAATGTAGTGGAATAAATTTTAAAGAGAGTTTGTTTTCATTCTTTTCTAATATTTATATATTTACTATCTTTCATTATTACATGTTAATCAAATGATAATGCAAGAGAGATATGAAGGTCACATGGTGATCATATTCTTGATTAATGAAGTCAAGTCTTGGTGATCAATATTTCTAAGATCTTGTGTTACCTTATTTAATCTCATGTCTTTTAATTTGTGTATTATTAGCATCCATTCCATTTGAGTGACATTTGTCAACAATTCCCCATGTAACAAAAATAATGGGAATATGTGTGGAGATCATGATATCCATTGGAGGGGAAAATAATTTCTTGAAGTAAATAACCATATTTATGAGAAAATCATTGGGTTTTGATCCTTGTTTGTACATAATGTGAATAATATGTTGCACAAATCCATTAACTAACCATGTTTTTGCCCATAAATTGGATGTAAACATAATTTATTCTCCTTTACACAATAATACTATAGTCTCCAATTGACTGTCATTGAGGTTAGGCAATACTTCTTGTCTACTCTATTCTACTTTATTTATTGCAACCTTGATGACACTTGTTGTTTACTCTATTCTACTTTACTTATTGTAAGTGGAAGGTTTAAATTTTTTAAAATTTATTTATTAGTTAATGTTAATAAATTGTTAGTCACATACATATGTGTTGATGTTTTAAGGTTTGTTGTTCTTAACATGACAATATTCCAATCCTCTTTTATCGACTCTACATTTATGATTAGTGATTAATAAATTTATGAACATTAACTAGGATGAAATGTATGCTTGTTTATGAAAAAATGTATCTAATGTTATAATTATGTGAAATGTTTGCCACATGTATATTATAAGATGAATTACATGCATACATTGATATGTACTTAATGGGGGGGGGGGGGGGTGGGGGGTAGCTAGCTTAGCTTGCGAAAAAAAATTAGTGTTTGTCGCTTTAGGGCCTTCATTTCTAGCATTGGACTTTGAAAAATTGAATGTATAGTTGATGAATTTATGTTCAAATTTGTGACACCTGTTATAAGAGGGAAAAGAAGGGATGTTTTGCTTTTGATTGTGAGTCCATATAGTGTATGTTATTTTAAAAAAATGACACTAGTGTATAATAAGACTAATAAAATGGTAAAACCATGTGTATAAAGGAAATAAATGGTATAAAAAACCAAAACAACAACTATTCTACCTTATGGCCTATAATAGAAAAAGTGAAATAATGACAAGGCACGAACAAATACAACTAAGAAAATAAGAGAAAGTAGTGATGAAATGATGACACCTTGGTATAATCCTTGGACTCTAGAAGTGGATCTAGACAATGCATGTGGCTAAGAAGCTTTGGGTGAATATGAAGGTTAAAATCTATAATATTGGATTTGATGAAATATGTCTAGGTAGTTTTAGTCATCAAATATGCTGTCTATGTTAGTGATGAATTTATTCAAAGTAACTTAATCTATACTGCACTCACTTTTTGATTCTAATATTTTTCAAATAGGTGAATAGAGTGATGTTGTACAGTCTTGTGTCTTTACTTTCCATAATTTGCAAGAAAACTCCTCTGATTTATCTTATTTTGATTTCTTGACCTAATTTTCCACACAAGCATGTAAGATGAGAAATAAAAATTATTCTAAATAAATTTACGTACACAGTTATATTCATAGGGGGAATTAGCCTTTGCAAATGGATATCCATCTCTACCCATATCCATATCAACTTGTGTCTTTGTGTTTTCCCCTACTAGGTCTTTACAATATTGGGAAATAATATTACCCATGGACTCTATCCCAATACTACATGTATTATGCACTACACTTTGCATCATGTATCATTTTAATAGTAATAGGTGGATCCACCTCCCCTATCAAAATTAGTTTTAAATCTACCACATTAGGTTGGCCCCTCTCGATAAGATGTGTGCCAGTTTTATGCATCTAAGTCCAAGCCCATGGGGATAGAGGGATGCTATTTATAACACCAAACTACCTAGTGATGTGCTCACATACTCCACATCACCATCCATGAAACTAACAATTGACCCTGATCCAATGTAGTTATGCATCATCCTCTAAAAACTTTATGAAACCTATTTAAGGTCTCTATATAATAATATCTAGTGTTAATTGATAAAGAAACACATGAAAATCCATAATAATACTCCTAATAATAAGTGAGATACTCACCCATCCTTGTGCAAACATTTATGAGTGAGCCTACTCTACACACAATGTGCCTAAGAGTTGAACCATTGAGATGTGCATATATTCCCACACGTGTAATAAAGTCATAAATCTAAACCCTCCACTATAATATTCCAAAGTGAAATGATACAAATATATGTATAGATGTGCAACAATAGTGTTGACCCAAGAATACATATTCCAATATTCTTTAATATCATGAACACTAGAAAGCATCCAATATGAAATTTCCACACTACCTCTATCTACTATTATGCAAGAAGATGATAAAATGCACAAATAATTATGAAATTGTGAAACATGCCCTAATACAATATTCTATAATAGGATGGTAGAATCATCTCATCTATAATGAGATACTCAACCATTTCCAATTATATACTTATGGGCACACCCTTTTGGGCCTTGTCCCTCTGCACCCTATATAGTATCTCAAGTCCCTACCATTAATAATCTCATAATCCTCCAAACATCCTTTAATGTCATAGTCATCTCCCCTGTAGGGAGCTATAAAGTATAATTTTTTTTATCCCATCACTTTTTGATTGTAGTCATCAAGTGCATATCGTAAAGAATGGTGGCTAAAATACCAACATGGCCTAATCCTACTATTTATTGGTGATCTCTCTACATCACTCAGATTTAATGCTAATATGGTATCCATATTCTAGTTGAATCATAAATTCTTCATGCGTATGTTTTCCTGTAATTAGATAAAAATACAAGATCAATTCAACAATAAATTATCAAAAAAATTAATTATAACAATCAAATTATAATATATAAACTATCATTTTTATCAGATGCCCATGGAACATAATATATTCATATAACAAATACTTATAGTAGGAATAGATATAGGTTTGGCAAGGGTCAAGTAACTCCATCAAATTCAAGATAGCTCTATGGACTCTAAAACTTTAGATGCTCAAATTCAATAGTTAAGTGCTTGATAATTTTTAATCTTGACATCCTTACCCTACATGGCATATTCACCATTATGTTAGCTTGAAATATATATGGGATCATTCATAATTCTAAAAACAATCTTAATACTACTTAGAACATCACTTAGGAATCTCTATTATTCCTACAAACTCTTGTTATCTAAATTCTAGTAGTCTCTATCCTTCTAGGATAAGACCATAATAGGTATATAGGGTCATACTGCAGTCTTGTCTACTAGTGAGACCTTGTCCCCCATGACCCAATGATAAATTTTCAAATTCAAGACATTTCATATTACCCTTCCCATGCTTTTAACAAGGTCAATTAATGAAAATATTTCAATTATTCCTTTATATAAACAAATCAATCCCTCTCCAAAAACATCTAGCAATCAAATGGCAATTCTACTGCACATTGAGAAAAAGGGAACTAATCTTTCCAATTTTAATTCTAATTTATCCTAATAGTCATAAACCAAGTCTGAAATTACTTTATTATAGTTTAAAGGAACTATTTTCTAATTATTCAAGTTAATATATCTAGTTGCATTCATATAATAAATATCAAGATTCACACACTCAATGTAAGAGGGAAATATAGATCCACATGAGGCCATTTTGGGCTATGTACGCAACACTTATATTTTGTAAGATTTTTTTAAGATAACTCAACTATTTCCCTTACCTGATTACCCTCTTTGTAGTTGATATCCATTGTGTTTATTATGAAAGAGTTAGGTT
>JARHVA010000821.1:1712500-1862500 GCA_037957365.1 Torreya grandis | reverse complement strand
AGGCTTCCTAGTAACCCTATTAGATATGGCTCATAGCCTTTATAAGAGGTCTATGACCATTTTTAAAAATATATTTAAAATATTAACAATTTTAAGGATAAGGAAATATATGTTTAACATGTAAAAGTTATTGAATTAATTTTTCTTCAATTATTAACAAGCATTAATCCTTGAACATAAGGAGGGAAATAAAATTCAAAATTTTAAACATCTCAAGGGTTATAACACACATCGAACACACTAAATTAACTAGGGGAAGTAAATTCCACATGAGGGGTATTACATAGTCCTCTTATAAAATCATCATCCTCGATGCGGCAATCAAACATTAAGTGAAAAAATACAAACATAGCTTCAAAAGGATACACTAAGTTTTAACTCAATTAGACTTAATTTGAATAGGCTTACAAGTCCAAAGGATCTCAACTTTGAGAAAACATGCAATGGTTGAAGGTTGGAGACAAAGTGACCAAATATTCTTTTGCTCTCCTTTAGTTAAGGTAAGTTGCAGATAAAATCAAATCCATTAGAAGTGTTTTAGATAAGATTAACAGGCTTTCAGATATCCTCCAGGCCTTTGTCCAACACTACCATGTTTTCTTTGTTTTGAAACCTTCATCACGTACTCATGAGGCTGCCCTCACCCAATGCCTTGATATGGTCCTCTATAAACTCTTACAAGTTTAGAGAGTTGTCTATGATAGACTGCTCAGTGTTAATGACCTTAAGGAAGCTATTATGAAAATGGCCTCTAATAAATCCATAGGTATTGATGGCTTTCCCTATGAGTTCTATAAAAAACCTATGGGACATGGTCAAGACTGATATACATAAAGTTTATTCTAAAGTGGTCTTGACTAATTCATTAGGCTACCTCATCAATCAAGGCAACATAAAGTTTATTTCCAAGGCTATGAATCCTAAGGTAACTACCAATTGGAGTCAAATTACTTTGATTAATGTGTCTTATAAAATCATTTCCAAAGCTTTATCTCTCAAAATTAAGTACTTCCCTTATTTGTGGAAAGGGAGCAAACTAGGTTCATTTAGCATAGGTATATTTTGGACAATGTTATTGTTATTTGGGAGGGTATGAAATGGGGTAGACTTTCCAATCAGAAGGCTTTGTTCATCAAGATATGGTTTGAGAAATCCTATGACTATCTTGAATGGCCTTTTATTATTTCCATGCTACATGTGTTGGGGTTTGGACCCAATTGAGTTCATATTGTCAATATGTTTTTTATAGATGTTGGGGCCTGCATCACTATCAATAGCTCACAGTCTCAACCTTTTGAGCTTCACAGTTCTATTAGATAGGGGTACCCCATAGCCCCTTCATTTTATGTGTTGGTTTTTGAAAGGTTTAGCTATCTTTTGGATAATTATGCTTCCAAGGGGTTGGTTAAAGGGATCTCTTTTCCACAATCAGATGACCAATTAATCAATAGGTACTTTACTGATGTTTTCTTTCGCACCCTACAAAATGATGAAAGCTCTGTCAAGAATGCCATGGAATGTCTCAAAAAAATTTCCTTGCCTCTAGTATGTATATTCAATGGCATAAGACCTAGTGTTATCTCTAATCATTGTCACTGAAAACTCCTTGGCTAGAGGGATATATATGGTAATGGATCCTTCTAGGGGTCCACTTTATATTTTTAGGCATTCCTTTTGATTTTAGATCCTCCCTTGCAAAGATATAGTCCTATGTGGTCCAAAGAGTGGAGAAAAAAAATCTCTTTCTAGATTACTAAGACATTAACCTTAGTCGATAGATTCAATATTTGTTCTAAGGTGCTCACCTCCATTCATGTTTACTACTCTTCTTGTTGGACACCTTCAAATGCCTCTTATGTTAAGCTTGAGAAGCTTCTGAGAGACTTTCTTTAGGCCAAATCTAAATGACACCATGGATTTCATCAAGTCTCTTGGGTCATCTATTGTCACCCCAAATAAATTGGTGGGTTAGGGCTTATTGACATAAAGATTTAGGGTACCACTCTTGGGGCCAAATGGATCATTCAAAGTCTAAAAGGTGATGAAGCCTAGAAATTTTTTTGTGGCACTTCATATCTCAAGGTTGCCGTCTCAGTAGAAAATATTGAAAAGACATAGGCTTTCATAGTGTGCTTATTTTTCTAGTGTATATCAAATTAGTAGGCACATTTGTCATGTGTAATATCTAGAAGGCCTATGAAAAGCTCAAACCTCACCTTATTTAGGTAGCGGAGGGGTTTAAAAGTAGTCTTTCTCTAAGCTCTTAGCCATTGTGATGGTCTCCTCATCTAACCTTTCACAATTTCCCCTTTGACATGGTCCCTTGGATTAAAATCTTAAGGTTCTTTAAGAAGGGTATTCTCATGATCTATGATTTTTTTATAAGGTTTCTAGGGATTGGCTTCCTTGGGATATGCTAAAGGCCAAATTCCAACTTAACAATCAAGATGTAGAATCCATTACTATAATTCAGTGCTCTATACCTAATGAGTAATTACACAAGAATAGAGTTTCCTCTATCACATCATGGTGGAAGGACTGGTCTTGGCCTACAACCATGCCATTCTTCCATTATTCTCCCTAGTTGGGCTACAATTTATTATACCCCAACACATTGACACAAAGGTTCTTAATCACCATTGGTCTCTCCAACCCCTTCATTGGGTTTGGGCTAAGAGGTTTGATCACATTTGGATGGATTTTATTGAACCCAAAAAGGCTCACCTCCTTCGGTGTATTCTTTACTAGTGTTTTCCCATGGGGAATTAACTCAAGCACATAGGGGTGATTAATCCCACTTTCCTGACCTGTCAACACCTAGAAACCATCAAAAATCTATTCTATGTTTACCCACATGCTTAGTCAGCCTATAGATGTTCACTTTGAAAATGGCTCTCCTAGGAGACTCTACCATTTTACCTGCATGATACAACAAGTTCTAGAAAATTTTCTATATTGATATTTTATTTTAGATTTGGAAATCTAGAAATCAAGCATGTTTTAATAATGAGATTATGGAAAAAAGATTTTCTATAAATAAAAACATTGATGTTATTTCAAATGATACCCTCCAAATTTAGAGTCAAATTTATAAGGTTTAGCTTTAGTTTCATCATTTATATCTTCTAGTAGACCACTAGGGGAATGCTCCTTATGCATTTAGCCATGATCCACCTGATCCCACGCTTCACCACTCTCTTACTATGGGTTACAAGCATAGAAGGAATCATCACCACTCTCACAAATAGAGGTCTTGAAGTTGGAGGAGATCCTCTCCTTACTCTTGGTAGCAATCTCCTCCAAGAGGATCTAACAGAGAGATAGATAGACATAGTGGTGGTGGGGGGTAGAGACCCCCTTTTTAAGATAAGTTTTTATGTTTCGATATGTTTCTTAATTTTTTCCTTGATGGTTATTCTATTATATTATATTTTTTTGGTTTTCATGCACTTGAGCTAATTAAACTTTGGTTTTGGGCTGCTTTTAGCGAGATTGTTTGAATTGTGGTTTATCCCAAGGATTTTATAGCTCTATTTAGCATTTGAGGTGTGACTTTAACACCCATTTTTTTTATGATTAGTGCTTTAATATTATTTCTAATTTAAATTAATATAAAGTGATTTTCAATAAAAAAACATATGTCCTTTAGTGAAAACCTCTTAGAGGTACTATTGGACAATCAACATCAAAGTCCAAAACAAATTAAAATCAAATACCTCAACCTTACTTATGCACAAACATAACTGTAAGATGAATACATTATTCATATCAACATAAAAATGGAGGAGAATCCTAAAATCATCAAGTTTTCATCGACTCTTAGGCCTAAGGAGCATAAATATCTACTGGTTTCCTTAAGATAGTTTTACTAGTTCTCTTAAGATAGTTTTGACATGTATTTGAAGCATGCATGAAGTAGTAATAATATGAAAGGGTGTGTGAGACTGTTGATCTTTATCCCCCTTAGTCTCACCAAATCTCCATTCCACTCCATAAAACCACCATCCATATAAATCTCTTACACAATCTAATAAGATCCTTCATCCAATGCACATCGCACTCCTTGGTAGCACCCTCTATCATAGGGGCCATGATGAAACCTGGTTAAGGTGTTTGGAGGAATTCAAATTAATAATTAATGAATTCAATGACATAATCTACAGATCACATGCTAGTGAGATGGTCTAAATACAATATCAATTCAAAGTAGGATATTTATCAACTAAAGTCTGACTCAAACACCTCTTATCTTATGTGTGTGTGTATTAAAAAATTAAAAAAATAATGAAAATAAATACTAAAAATTGAAAATAAAAATAAAAAAATGAAAGAGAGAAATAGTCATCCATCAGTAAAATCCATTTTTATGGCACATTGGGAATGTACCATGATGAAAACTAGTTTTCTAGCATCATGTGTAATAATTTGTCTATATGCACCTTGTAGTTGGGGGTAGAATACACTCCATCCATCTGAATGTCCTCTACCATCCTCATATCCATCCCATTTTGGCCATCATTATTCCCATGTTGACCTTAATAAACAAGTGGAATAAATATTGAGACTTGATCAGGAAATATCTTAGCGTATCCATAGAATGGTGGTTTGATTATTGGACATACCATTCTTACTTGATATGATCCTTGGAAGCCTATTATCATCCTTGATCTTCATCTTATTCATCAACATCATCTTCACCCATCACTTCTTAATTATCCTTATCCATCCCATATTTATCCCTACTCATCCCTAAACATAATCTTAAATTTGTTCCATCTACTACTGTTGACATCCCCATTTCTCATGCAGGTGTTCTTTTTATTGGTATCCTTTGGCAATAAATATAAAAAAACCCTAAAAATTAAAAAATAGAGAATCTTTAAAAATAATCTAAAATCATAAATTCCAATAACAATACAAAATCAAAAAAACCCAAAAATAATAAATAATCTAGAAAATAAAATTAAAAAATCGTAAGAATAGCAAATATCTAATTTATTATTTGTATATGTTTTAATCATTTGATTGTTTGTTTGTTTGTTTGTTTTCTTGTTTGTTGTATCTGAGTCAGTCCTTTGGAACCTAAAAACAATGACATCATGGTTTTCCATATCATGGTTCATCCTATAAAATGCTACATCAAAAATAATGTTGCTCAAATAATTATAATTTATGCAAGCTTGGTAGCATGTTCCCAACATCAACATCCTTCATCACCATACATTTATATTAACTAACATTCCATATCTAACTACCTATTTTCATTGCCTACATGTGAAAATCTCATATTAATAATGAATCCTATTCAATCCAATCACATTTAATCCATATTCAATCATTCTAATCCAATATAATTTGATTATGGTTGGAAAATCGATCCATTACCACTAGGGCATCCTTGTGTGCCCATTTTTGGGGTTATTTGTTATTTGAAAGGTCATTAATCATTCATAGAATCATCCATAAACATGATCATCTCATCATCAATCCATGTAATTATTTGAATTTATGAGTTATGTTTTCATGTCCTAAATAATTAGTTAACTACATATCCACCCAATCAAATTATGTAGCTTCATCAGGATTTTGCATTCCCAAATACACTCCTTTGCACATGTCAAACATTTTCATGGAAAATAGAGCTCACAAATCTATCATTAGGATATACATTCCTAATCTACTCCCTTTCATATCTCATTGCTTGGGAGAAATCACTTCAATCAACACTTATCAAAGAATGCTATCCTTAGCTCAAGTAAGTTAATTAAATATGCCAACACAATAATATCTATTATTCATTTTCATCATCATACTAATATTTCAACGTCACATATTTATATAAACCAACCCCTCTTTTCCTCCCCCACCCCTCAATTTTAACCCTTATTCATATATTCTAATAACTTTATTCTCATTTTGAGTGCTCATTAGTGTCTTTCATCCTACATGCCCTCTCGAGTGGTCATCATCCTTAACCATTCATCATGAAAATAAGGGCATCCTCATGTGCCATTTTTTAGATTCTTTATTGTTTGAAATGTTGTCACTCCTTCCTCCACCCATCATCTCTCAATGCCCTTTCAAAGAGGGGGAAAATATAGACACCTAGAATATACCACGTAGGTGTTAAAACTAACCTTTCACCATCATATTCCATACCAGACTTTAATTTGGTCATTGTTCAATCCCTTATCAAATTAAACATGTTAAACCCTAATTATACCATCCATACCAAACCCTAATTTCCCTATTTCATCATGTTTCATCCCTAATCACATTATAACTACATCTGTGTTAACCCTAATCCCATGATCAACTTCCATAGACAACCTATCATTATTCATATATGTTAAGGTGTGGAGCTAAAAGCTTCACCAAAGGAGCATTTTGCAGAAGTTGTAGGTTTACACAGTCACCAGCATCGGTCAAGATCAATCGACGTTGGTCAGGAGCAGACCAGGAGATGCCGGTGTCGGCAATGGATCGGCCGACGTTGGTCACAGGCAAACGGGCAAGAACCCACGTCAGTTACCTGTGTGTCTAAAAAGCTATTTTTGTGGACAGAACTAAGTGTTTGCATGTTAGGATTAAGTGATAGTCTTAAGTCCACATCTCTATTATTAGTAAGACTATTTAGAGCCCTTGATTAGGAGGTGCATCTGATGGCTGTAGTTGTATGCTCATGTTTCCTAATTATTATATAATAGGATAGATCTTCTTAGCTTATTGTATGAGTAGTGTTGAACAGTACAGAATTGTATATGTGAATCATTCCAAGTTGTTGGAATTGATTGTAATTGAGAGAGAGAGAGCTCTTGAGGGAAAGAGATCTAGAGAGAGATCTGTACATCTGAGAGAGGTGTGGAAGAAAAGAAGTTTCTTCAATTGTATTCCTTCTGTAAAGAGTTTAATACAAGTTTTCAAGGTGGTTTCTTGTATCTCTTGTTCTTTGCTATTTATCATTCTAGTTACTTATCATTCTGATTTAATTTTGCATTTAATTGCTTTCATATTGTAATCAACATTGTTGGTTGATCCCTAATAAGTGGTATCAGAGCTCAGGTTGACTAATAGGTGTTTCAGATCTAGTTAGTGTGTATTGATTATAGGGTACTCACAGGGATTTCTACAAGGATTTCTATTTGAGTGGGAGAATCAATGGCAGAAGAAACTAAACTAAGAATGGAGAAATTTAATGGCAAAAATTATCAACATTGGAGAATGCAGATAGAGGATTATCTGTATCAGAAAGATCTATACTTACCGTTAGGTGGGATTGCAAAGAAGCCCACAGACATGGATGATGAAGAATGGGAAGTTCTTGATAGAAAGGCTCTTGGATCTATAAGATTGAGTCTGGCATCTACTGTGATATCTAATTTATCATAGGCAAAGTCTACGGTAGAGTTAATGACTACTTTAGCAAATTCGTGTGAAAAACCCTTAGCTTCTAATAAGGTATATCATATGAAGCAGTTATTTAATTTGCGAATGCAGGAAGATGGATCTGTATCTAATCATCTAAATGATTTCCATGGAATTGTAAATCAATTAAGTTCAGTCAAAATTGTGTTTGATGATGAAATTAAAGCTCTTTTAATATTATGTTCTTTGCTTGAAAGCTGGCATAGCTTGGTAATGGCAGTTAGTAATACTGCATCTACTTCAAATATTTTAAAAGTAGAGGATGTTGTTAGTGTAATCTTGAATGAAGAAATTCATAGGAAAAGCACAGAGGAAACATCAGGGAACGCTTTAAGTTTTGAGAGCAGGGGAAGGCAAAAAGAGAAGAGTAAGAAAGGGAGATCAAGGTCTAAGTCAAAGGTGAGAGGTAGATCCAAATCCATAAATGGCAAAAAGCCACAATGCTAGAATTGTGGAAAGATTGGGCACATAAGCAGAGATTGCTAGTCAAAGCCTAAGGTGGACAATCAGCATGAAGGAAAAGAAGAATCAAAGGTTGTAGGTATTACACAAGATGCTCTTATATTCTCTTTGCATAATAATGTAGAATCTTGGGTTTTAGATTCTGGTGCATCTTTTCATGCTACCCCTAATAGAGAATATTTTAGTGACTATGTCCATGGAGATTTTGGAATAGTGTATTTAGGGGATGATGAGCCTTGAAAAATTATTGGCAAAGGAAAATTGCAGCTGAAAATGTAGAATGGCAACACATGGGTGTTGAGAGATGTTATGCATGTTCCCAGCTTGAAGAGGAATTTGTTTTTTGCAGGAAAGTTAGGGGATGAGGGTTGTACAGTAACTCTCATAGCTGAATCTTGGAAGGTGACCAAGGGTGCACTTGTAATGGCCAGAGGTAAGAGAGTAGGTACTCTCTATTTATGTAATTGTGTTACTAACAATTCTCCTTCTGTATTATCTACTTTAGATGTGGATGAAAAGTTGTGGCACTCAAGGCTTGGCCACATGAGTGAGAAGGGAATGTCTATTCTTAAGTCAAAAGGTAAGCTTTCAGATTTGAAAATCATAGATCTAGATTTTTGTGAGCACTGTGTTTTTGGGAAATAGAAGAGAGTGAGTTTTCTCAAGACTGGGTCAACAAAGAAGAAGCATAAGTTGTAGCTTGTTCACACAGACGTGTGGGTACCGGTTCAGGTTGCTTCTATTAGAGGATCACAATACTATGTTTCGTTCATAGATGATGCTACAAGAAAGGTATGGGTCTATTGTATTAAGAAGAAATCTGATGTATTTGAGACTTTTAAGATTTGGAAAGCTATGGTTGAGAATGAAATAGGCAAAAGATTGAAGTGCCTGAGATCTGACAATGGTGGTGAGTTCTACAGCTACAAGTTCAACTAGTATTGTTATATGCATGGAATTCACAGACAAAAGATGGTTCCAAGGACACCTCAACAAAATGGAGTTGCTGAAAGGATGAACAAAACAATAATGGAGCATGCAAGGTGTATGAGACTGCATGCTGGTTTGCCCTTAGAGTTTTGGGTAGAAGCTGTGGATATTGCAGTGTACCTGATTAACAAAGGACCCTCTACAGCTCTAGATGGTGGAATTCTAGAAGAGGCATGGACAAGTAAAAAGGTAGATCTCTCATTTCTCAAAGTTTTTGGTTGTGAAGCCTTTGTGCACGTTGATAAGGAAAATAGAAAGAAGCTGGATGCTAAGTCTATGAGGTGCACATTTATTGGCTATGGCTTTGATGATTTCAGATTCAGGTTTTGGAATCTAGGAACTAACAAGATAATTAGGAGCCATGATGTTGTTTTCAATGAAAAAGTGATGTATAGTGATCAACTGAAGAAGCTGAATCAATCTAGGTAGAGCAATGGAGAATTGGACGAGGTGACGGTCCAAAATGAGCTCGCAGGAAAAATTAATCACAGACAGGAAAACACAGAGATTGACGTCAGCCAAGCAGGAATCGACGTCGGCAAAACAAGAATCGATGTCGATCATACAGTGACCGACGTTAGCTAGGAAGGAACCGACGTCGGTCAGGTATAACTGACATCAGCTAGTTACAAGCTTGGAAGTGATCGAGGTCAGTCACTGTCAGATAATTTGGGCAGACAGCATGTTGTGAATGAGTCTCAGACACCCATCAGGAGGTTAGAAAGGGTAAGTAAACCTACAATTCAATATTCCACTTCATTATTTTATTTATTGCTTACTAATGGTGGAGAACCAAAGAGTTTTGAAGAAGCAATATAGGTAGAATCCAAGAATCAGTGGGAGCGTGGCATGGTTGAGGAGATGGAGTCCTTGAAAGAGAACCAAACATGGGATTTGGTTGAGTTGCCAGCAGGTAAGAACACACTGAAGAACAGATGGACCTACAGATTGAAGGAAGGTGAGAATGGAAAGATGAGATATAAGGCCAGGTTGGTAGTGAAAGGATTTGCACAAAAACTAGGTATTGATTTTGGTGAGATTTTTTCTCCTGTTGTTAAAATGACTTCTATACAGACTATATTGTCTTTAGTTGCTATTGAGGATTTGCATCTTGAGCAGCTTGATGTTAAGACAACGTTTCTTCATGGAGATTTGGATGAAGAAATATATATGGATCAGCTGAAAGGATTTGAGGTCAAAGGTAAGGAGAAGTTAGTGTGCAGATTGAAGAAAAGCTTGTATGGCCTCAAGCAAGCTCCTAGACAGTGGTATTTGAGATTTGACAGGTTTATGACTGAGTGATGATTCTCTCATAGACTGTCTGGACTGCAAAACAGGGCTTACTTATACTATAGACAAAATATTTTCTCCTTAGTACCTCTAAGAAATGAGTAAATACCATTCAGATTTCCTTATTCAAAATTAACACTGGGATGACACATGCTTGGTCAATCTGGTTTGTAAAGCCAATGGACCGTGTGGCACAAGCTTGCAATTTCACCACGTGCAAGTTATAATCACAGCCTTCGAAAAGAATCTCGAACTAGAAACTGTAGCATTCTTTTCCCATGCTTTCTACTTAGCGTCGCTACTGCTTCAGGTTTGGAAACTATACCGCATGCAACCAAATTAACAAGATTTTATGTGTTGATCCTTCCACAGCTATGCTGTCAGACTTCAAAACTTCATTGTAGATGTTGATGTTTACCAGGCTAAGCAAAGCTCTTCCTCAGGTGTCACTGCTTTGTAGATCTCCATGTTGTAGGTTTGACTAGGCATCGATAGACATGGAATCATAGGCTTCCTCATCCATTTTAAAGAGTGCAAGACTTAGCTAGTAATGTCATAACATAGGCAAAAATTTCATCTTTCACAGAAGTAATTTGCATCGTACATCAAGGCTTGTCCATCCCATCACTGCTGTCAGCAAATTTTTTTTTTAGATCCCTTACCACTTAATTTCCCAAAAGATCCCATTGTTGACATTCCTTTGAAGCTACTGCTTCCCTCACTAAAACACTTTGACCATCTTGGCTTGTGAGTCTTGTAAGATTCTGTGCCCACACTGGCCTCTTTGACAGAGACAACCACCAGTTGTGTTATACTACTATGACAAAATGGACATACCGGAGGAGCAAAAAATATTACAGTAGGATTTGGTTTATTGTGATAGCACAATGTCAACATGCAGAGAGCACACATTCGATGGCCAAAACTCAAAGCCTTAACAAAATAGACATAATGTTCATAATAGACTCGGGTCTGTCTATATCTTCCCCTTTGAATCACATCTCCTTAGCTCTTTGATCCTTCAACGCCAATGGTTCTACTTCGTAGACAAGAACGTTGCTATTCGGGACTGCGTGAACCCATCATGACTCGGTTGCATGCTAATATCCATCATTTCATCAAGACTCAATCTTTACATGAAATAGAGAAACACATCCATCTGATGGACTGGGCTTAAAACCATATCATTCTAGTTTCCCCTGTCTCGGCCTTTAAATATATTCCCGTCATATTTTATATTTTTTTTACACGGATTGGTCTCTACAAATAAGAATGAATAGAATAGACTTGCTTCTTCCACTTGGGACGGATGGTGGATATCTCCAGGCAAACATTTTTAAACTCTTAAGGGAAATTATATACACACACACAGGCCTGTTTACAGCTGAAATAGAATTCTACAGATGATATAAACAAAATCAACATCATTTTGTTTTTGATCAAATAAGAACACTTACATCATTCTCTTCTTGAATAAGAGATCCTTGCTCTCTTTCTCTCCTCTATATTTCTTCACCCGGTTCCTGCATTTTCTCCTTGTTACAAACCTAGATTTTACATATTGCTGATCATTCTTTTCTCTCTCCTTGAATGAGAGATCTTTTTTTTTTCTATCCTTCCCCTCTCTTCTTCTATGTACCTCTCCTCCTCCTTGAAAATGGATTTTATCTTATTTTTTTTAATTTGTTTTTCAAGAATCTTCTCTAAACCTCCACGCCAAACTTGGGCTCAGGCAAAACAAGATACAGTTTTTAATTTGTAACATTTTACTAAGGTTGAAAATATTTCAACCACTCCTCCATTATTCCCTCAACAGCCCCAACAATTTACTTTTTACCTTTTCCAATCTTTTTACTTTTATTAATTACAATTACTCCTCCTTAGATAACATTTTGGAGGGAAAATATAATAATTGAATTTGAATTCAATCATGGCTTGCATCCCAACTTCTTCCCCGAGGCTGTATGTAGATGTTCCTGCATCACTGAGCATGGCTACAATAGGTGTCAATCTGACCATTGTGTGTATTTTAAGAGATTGGATAATGGTAGATATATTATTTTGTTGTTGTATGTAGATGATATGCTGGTTGTAGGATCACACATGTAGGATATCTCTGAGCTTAAGGTGAAATTAGCTCAAACATTTGCCATGAAGGATTTGGGAGCAACAAAGAAAATCCTTGGCATGAGTATTAAGAGAGACAGGAAAAATCACAGGTTGATTTTGTCTCAAGAGGATTATGTGAATAAGGTGTTGAAACGGTTCAAAATGCAGGATGCAAAACCGGTAAGCACACCTTTGGATGGACATTTTAAGTTGAGTAAAGAACAATGTCCTAATTCACATGATGAGGTAGAGTACATGAGTAGAGTTCCATATTCTTCCACAGTAGGGAGTTTAATGTATGCAATGGTTTGTACTAGACCAGATATTGCCCAAGAAGTGGGAGTTGTAAGTAAGTATATGCCCAATCCAGGAAAGGAGCACTGGAAAGTAGTTCAGTGGATCCTTAGATATCTGAGAGGAACCAGCAGTAGGCATTTGTGCTATGGAGGTTCAGATACTTCTCTACATGGTTATGTAGATTCAGATATGGCGGGTGATTTGGATGGTAGAAGGAGCACCACAGGATATGTTTTCACTGTTGGTGGAATGGTGGTTAGCTGGATATCAAAGTTGCAGAAGGTTGTTGCCTTGTCAACTACAGAAGCAAAGTATATTGCAGTCATAGAGGCTAGCAAAGAGATGATATGGATGACACGGTTCATGGAAGAGCTAGGAAAGGAGCAAGAGAGTTGTAGATTATACAGTGATAGTCAGAGTATAATTCATTTGGCTAAGAATTCAGCCTTTCATTCAAGAACAAAGCATATATAGCTTAGGTACCACTTCATAAGACATGTATTGGAGGATGGTGAGTTAAAGCTGGAGAAGATCCATATAGATAAGAATCCTACAGATATGTTAACCAAGCCGGTTACAAAGGAGAAGTTGAATCTTCATTCAACTTATGTTGGTCTTCATGGTTGAGTTGAAGATGGAGGAGCTAGAAGATGTTGCTATACAGGTACTGGTGCAGCTGTTTATCTCCAAGTGGGAGATTGTTAAGGTGTGGAGCTAAAAGCTTCACCAAAGGAGCATTTTGTAGAAGTTGCAGGTTTACACAGTCATCGGCGTTGATCAGGAGTGATCGACGTCGATCAGGGTAGACCAGGAGATGCCAACATCGGTAATGGATTGGCTGATGTCGGTCACCGGCAAACAGGCAGGAACCGACGTCGGTTACCTGTGTGTCCAGGAAGCTATTTTCGTGGACATAACTGAGTGTTTGCATGTTAGGATTAAGTGATAGTCTTAAGTCTACATCTCTATTATTAGTAAGACTATTTAGAGCCCTTGATTAGGAGGTGCATCTGATGGCTATAGTTGTATGCTCATGTTTTCTAATTATTATATAATAGGATAGATCTTCTTAGCTTATTGTATGAGTAGTGTTGAACAGTACAAAATTATATATGTGAATCATTTCAGGTTGTTGGAATTGATTGTAATTGAGAGAGAGAGTTCTTGAGGGAAAGAGATCTAGAGAGAGATTTGTACATCTAAGAGAGGTGTGGAAGAAAAGAAGTTTCTTCAATTGTATTCCTTGTGTAAAGAGTTTAATACAAGTTTTCAGGGTGGTTTCTTGTATCTCTTATTCTTTTCTATTTATCATTCTAGTTACTTATCATTCTGATTTAATTCCACATTTAATTGCTTTCATATTGTAATCAACATTGTTGGTTGATCCCCAACAATATCTCCCCCAACTAATTACTCCTAATTCACTTGAACCTTGTCAATCCCAAATAGGTTAGACTTGATTAAATAACTATATAGTGTTATTACCTAGTTGATGAGTAATCCATGGAAATTTAATTTCCACAATATCTAAATTCCATAAATCAATTATCATCACATCAGCTTTCCATCTCAAATCAATCACATAAATCTCATAAAATCTAAGGCAAGGGGACAAATTATGACATGCCCATCCCTTGTCAATGCAAGGTTGTGCCTTCTCCAAGATCCTCTATTTATGAGGCAACCCCCCATCTTTGACACATTTTTATCCCTTGATATGTGATCAAGATCCACCATCTATTCCTCTTTATCAAACTCTATAAATTGAGATCAAACCCCTCACTTTAAAATAAGCCTAAGTTACCTAAGGAAACTCTACATTTTTTAGTGAGTTAGCATTGGCAAGTATCAACCTTAAACAAGCTAATCATCTAATTGACATGATAATATGATGTCAGAGTTCTTTCAAAATCTTCTTTCAGAACCTAGAATCAAAAAAATCCATACATCAAATGGATAATATTTATTGGTAAGTGGAGTTGTGCACATCTCTCCCTTTTGTTCATAAGAGGTGTATTTCATTTATTAGAGTGGGGATCTTACATTATGTTTTTATTTTTAGCTTTCATTTGTCGTTATAACATTTGTCTATGCATATAATGTGTTAACTTGAGTGTGTAAAACACATTTTCACTTTGAGTGGATTCTTCATTTGTGCAGGGAACTTTAACATAACAAACCCTGCAACATCTCATGAAGTAGTCATTTTGTTCATTTGAAATTTGAAATAGTTTTGAAATAGGTGTAATCTCCTTAAAGTGGTATTTGAGTTCTATGAGTTCTACTTGAGACAACCTATTCCTAGATTATCCCTAGACCTATCTTAGAGCCTTTTATCACAGTTTTCTAGCCTTTATGTGGACCACAGGCATCCCTAGTCAACCAAAACACACTCTTAGACCTTCATTCCCAAATTTTGGGCCTTTGTGCCCAACAATATACTAGCTAGACTTTACTGCCACAATAAAGATACTAAAGCCACATTGCACTAGTGTCCCCAACATGGTGCTAATATCCCTTGTCTTAACTCTCCTGATCAAATATACTTTCAAAAGTTAAACCCTCCTAAGGTCAGCCTAAGCATATTTTAATATCCACACAATCTACAAAACACTATAAAGACACAAATATTAGAACTCTATCCACTAGATGTAAAATATATGCAAAAGACCTATTCAAACACAAACACTTAGGTGGGAGAACTACATTAGGCTTGATCCCTCCTTGGATTATTGGTATGTAGGAAAATATTTTCACAATAAGGTGTTGAGGATGCGTAGCCTATCCTACTAATGAACCCACATTTTCAGCTCATGCCTTACTTGCAAGGAATATTAGGGTTATCATCATACATCAAATATTATAGGCACAACACAAAGTTTTAAACTTCATGCACGTAGTAAAATAACCCAAAATCATAGGCATAGGTGCATCAAAAATTTATTAATAGTCCTACACAGAGGACACTAGAGCCACATGGTGCTACTGACCAATTATGGTGTTATTATCTAGAAGAGGATTTCCACAAGGATCCTATTGATGATACTCAGACATGTTTGCATCCTAGTTTTTATCACTTAGATATTTTATGATTGGCATTTTCTAGATAATCTTTATTTGTACATATTTATTATTATTTTTAGAAAGTCAAAGCAAGTCAAATTCTATAATAAATTAGTGGTTATTTATTGCATATTATTTCACTAATTTAGACTACTCAAACCTTTAATCAAACCTAGGATTTACATAGCTAAAATCCTGAAAGGTTAAAACATTTGGTGAACTCAACTTACTTTAAATATTACTTAAAACCCTACTTTACATTATCCAAATTTTTGTGCACTAAATTAGTGTTATAAACTTCAATTTTTATGATTTTTTAGCATAACCTAGACCATTAAATCAATCTCAGATTTGAATCGACTATTAAGAGTTTAAATAAACCTCCATATGTGGTAAGGTCCACTAATAATAAGAGTGATCAAAATGTCATAGTCAATGCACATTCTGATCGATCTCCTAGATTGGGTTTATCTACTCCTCAACACCAAATCTTCACCAACCTTCTAAAGTCACAGACATAGGTTTTAAAACATCTCTTGGATTGTAATGTCATATCTCTCCCTCTGATTAAAGAGGTTGATATGACATGACTTCTTCTAAATAACTACAATTCTAATGCATTCTAGTAGTATCATAGGGCACTAGGTTTTTGTAAGCCTAGAAAGTAAGATACAAGATTTAATTGAGGATAATATTATTGATGTGGGAACACCCAAAAAGACATCAAAAGCACAAAAAATAAAAGCTAAGGCACTAAGGATATTATTAGATACATTTCCAAAGCACATAACAAATGAGGTAGGGATCATATCAGGTGTTCACTATACATATCAGGCACATAGACCACCAGCCTCAGACCTTACTATTATGGAGGAGTAATACCCATTGCAAAACATTAATGACATGTACCATAATATAGTTACACCTAGACCACTCATCACATTCTTAGAGTAGGAGATTATTGATGAAAATAAAGTTTTACATGCACTCTTTATATGAGCATACATAGATCATCATCCTATATAGATTGTTATGGTTGACAACAATTCAAAAATTAACAAGTGCATTATGACATGTTTGTAGCATTTGGGGTACTCAATGAAAGATATATTCCCCATAGACATAGTCATTACTAGTTTTAATGGTCATGTTTAGAGCTCCAACAGGGAGATTTTTCCTCCATTACAGGTTGGACCAACACATATAGCTACTTAGTTCCTAGTAGTCCCTAGTGCAGGCATGTTTGATATATTATTAGGTAGGCCATGGTTATATCATCTCTGAGCCATCCTATGCATAGTGAATAGATGATTGAAGTACATAAACACAAATTAGGTGGTCAAAGTTGAGAGTTTCCCTTATAAGTATCCTCTACCCATCCCATAGGTAGTTATAACACAATCACTAGTTTAAGTTTTAGCACCATGATTAGATATAACATAGTTATCAGTTATAGTTTAGAGTATAATTCCTATGTCTAAATCATAGAGTTTAGTAGATCCACTAGTACAAGTGAGGTCTACTCCTATGGTATTGACACATACGTATACTCTCCCATGGAGATCATCATTATAGAGACCCTTACATTAGAGATATGTCACTAATTCTAGAGGACCTTTCTCTACTCAGTTTATGTCAAGATTAGTATTATTAGGATCTTAGGGTTTTCAGCATAGGGAACCTACCTCAATTAAAACTTCTTATACTAGATGGGTTCTTAAGACCCCTACAGTTCATAAGGCATCATAGTCAATGCCACAAATTCATAACACCACTACACAGGTATATACAGACACAGATTAGTCACTATAACAGATTATGGGATCACAATTTCCATTTCACATAACATGCATGATCACAATTCATTTATTTGATATAGGTCACAATGATAGTGAGTCTCCCGTGAGACTCATTGGTTAGTATGGTTCCTACCCACTTATACATACTTTCTTCTCTCTTGCTCATTGTACATAATTTATTGTCATTTTCTTCTACATAGCTTATATCTAAAAAATAGAAAAATAATGTAACATGCCAAAACATAAAACCTTTCAATTATTACTCAAGAATACAATATTTATAGATCATATGCATTGCTTTGTTTACACTTCTTCAATTTTCCAAACACTACATATGCTAGTTATATTAGTATAGTCAGTTTTATCAAACATACATGTTTTACTTTTTATTATCAAGTGTTTGCATATTGCTTATAGGATTCAAGTCCACTAAAGTAATCCAAACTTGTTTTTATCCACTCATTGGGGGCATATACACCAATTTATGGTTATTCATTTGACAAATTCACCCACTTGGGGGCATCTTATACATAGTTTCTATTACTGGGTTATATCCTTACATTACTTATATTTTAGTTTATGCATTGATAGATTTTTATATTAATCATTACTAATCATGCTCCATTTTTTTGTTGACTATCACTAGTTTAGACTCAACATATGTACCCCTCACTCTTACATTAATTTTTACTACATTCATGCATTCTTTCATTTCATGCAAAATCAAGGTTATTAATCCCTATTCTACCCTACTTCTGCATACTACCATCTACATATCTAGATTTGAAGATTTATAATATCAAGCACACTCAAGGAATTCAATACCAATAGAATTTTGGAATCACTTTAAATTACACCAACAATTATGTGGGAGAACTACATCAGGCTTGATCCCTCATTAGAGTATTGGTATGTAGTCAACTCTCTTCATAACAGGGTGTTGAGTATGTCCAACCTATTCTACTAATGAACACACATTTTAAGCTCGTGTTTTACTTGCAAGGAAGATTAAGGTTAGCATCATAAACCAACTATTAAACACACAATACAAATTTTTAAACCTTATGCATGCAATAATAGAACTTAGAAACATAGGCATAGGTACACCTAAACTTTAGGAATAGTCCTACACAGAGGACACTAGCACCATTTTGAAGACACTAGAGCCACATGGACCTACTCTATAAGTGTGGCACTACTTTCTAAGAGAGGATCTAACATAGGGATCCTATTGATGAAACTTAGACCTGTTTGTATCCCAGTTTTCAACACTTAGATATTTTGTATCATATGTTTTCTAGATAAGTTTTTATTTACAAATATTTATTTCTATTTTTTAAAAGTCAATGTAAGTCAAATCTTATATCAAATCAGTGATTATTTATTGCATATTATTTTACTAATTTAGGCTACTATGTGCTTTAATCAAATTTAAGATTTACATAGCTAAAACCCTTAAATATTAAAACAAGAGGAATACACATGTATGTGTGAACCCACTATTGCTTTTGTGACTTTTATTGAATATTATTATTCTTAGAAGCATCAGAGAATTGGTGATTCCTGTGAACGACTTTAAAAGTTTGGTTTAGTTTTTGAATGAATGGAGAATTGAGGGTGATCAAGCCCTAATTTGGATCAAACATGAATATAAAATAAAACCCATTAAGATACATAGAAACCTCACTTCATGCTCTTGGTATTTATAACCCCAAGAGGAAAAATGGGTTGGAATCCATATTGATTTCATAGTCTATGACACTGGAAGATGTTAAATCTCTAAGTTATGCATTATGCACTTTAACTGAACCAATCAATGCAGATGGATTTTATATTCAATTATCATTTTTTTCCTTAGTTCCTATATCTATGATCAAAGGAGAATGAAGAACATCTATGCTCCTACCATGACTATAGATAAAAAATAGTATCAAAAGTATTATATGAACTTGTATCATGCCCTCCGTGTGTAAAAATGTGAAAATAGTAATGTATATATATTTAGATTTTAAAAATTTTATTTGGAGTTGGTGCATGAATCTATTTCATGCACCGAAAAATGTATGAATTTGTACTATGATCATGTAATTTTAATGCATGTGCATGAAAAATACCCCCATAATCTATACCAATAATTTCATTTTTAAATCATTGTAAATTCATTGAAGCTATTTTTTATATTTAAAATATTTTTTCGCTCATTGAGACTTCACTCATGTATGAAAATCCCACTAAAATTTTCCTCATTTTGAGGTGAGGGATGTGTTTTTAAAGTCACACATCTCAAGAGAAAAGATAAATTTATTATGCATATCAGGATGTAATCATTTAACAATGTAGCATATATGAAAAGGTATGTCATCATAGTAAGATATATATCATTCAAAACATGAATGTAAAATATGAGGATATCCTTAAAGTTTTGAGTCTAGATAAATGTATGAATAAATCTCATAGTAGTAATTGTAAGAAAAGAAATGTATGAAAGAGTTAGTACATCATATGAATCATGGCACTCATCAAAATCCACAAGCTTAATAAGCATACAAACACAAGAAGCACAACGCCATATAATAAAGCCAAAAGCCTCATACAAGGTACATGTCCAAATATCATAAATGGAAATATTGCATATGTAATGCTAAAGGTTGCACACAAATGAGATTAAAACTCCAATATCAAACTAAATCCAAATCAAATCAAGACAAATCAAATCAATTCAATTCAAAATAAAATCAAACATGATCCATAGGCATATAGATTGAATGACAACAACCCTTTTAGTCCAAATCCTTTCCTTTTATATGATGCTAATAGCCTACCATATACCATTTTTACTCACCCATATTAATCAAACCATCCAACATCCCATACCAAGCTACACTTTATTGAACTTTAGGATGAATGTGATAATTGACTGCAACTCCAACAACCATCCCATACTCTTGAACTGTAGAAGATGCACTTTACCAATTTTTGGAATAAACTAGATGAGAAATAAATCCTAAAATAACAAGCTTATAAAAGGCAAGGTAAGTTCACAAAATTGGGGGAAAAAAGGGTGGTCTAAGTGGACATGGTTTTTTTTTTTAAATAATAAATCTCAACTTCTATAGATTATTTGAGATGGTTACACTTAAATTTTGAATATGATATAGAACATGAATTGTAAATTTTTGAGTATAGTTCATAAATTATTAATTTAAAAAAAAATAGTCAATTATAAGTAGGTCAAACATCTAAAATTTCAAGAGGAACATTTTTTTATATATAAAAAAAGAGTAGATAGATGGTCGTGTGGCCTCTCATTTTTTAGTGTCATTTAATTTTTTTAAAACCATTTTACGAAAACTTAGATAAGATCATATAGTTTATGACCTATATTTTTTAGAATTTTTTTAAGTAATATAATTTTTTATAAATTTTAACATATCCTAAAAAATTGAAAAAAAAACTGGATAGCTAGTCATGTGCCCCCCCAACTATTTGAAAAAAAACAATTGGTTTTTTTTAAAAATATGTATAGAACTACCCCTAGTTTGTGACCATATAAGTTTTCTTGCATTTGGAACAATAGAAAAAAAATACATAAAGATATATAGACATGTATAGTGTTGGCATATAATAGCCTAAAAATACATACCTAGAAATCAACATTGATGGAAACCTTAAAATAGTCAAAATTTTGAAAAAACTATATATTTGGAAAGAGGAGAGTGTGCTTAACATTGTAATAATATTTTTAGGAAATGTACCAGTGAAATTCATAGTGTTTATGATGGTGGAAGTTTAATTTTGTTATTTAAATTCAAAAACACAACTTTCATTGTGCATTTGCAGTTCGAGGCCTTAGTCTTAGGAATCAAAGCTATTTCCAAGCCAAAAGGCATGTTTTTGAAATTACATATAAAAAATCACATACACATTATAATGAGTACATGAAATTAAATATATGTGTAATAACACATTCACATTTGTTTGACATAACACTAAAAAATACAAATCATATTTATATATGTTTATGTGTATGTATATATCTATTCACATTTTTAATTTTATATTTTTACTATAAAGGTGTGTATGTCAATATATACACTACCATATAGAGGGCATAGTTAATACAATGATGAAATTTGGGTAAATTTGAGCCCATTAACCTAATTTTGACTATATAAAATGTGATTCGGTGTTCAACCAGCCTAAATTTCATCACAGAATGAACCAAATAGTTAATTGTTTCAATGGTGGATGCAATTAGGGAAATTGTGATCCCTTTAACCTAACTAGAACTATAGGATGCAATTTTGGTGTAAATTAGCTTATATTTCTCAACATATTAAGTGAATGAATCAGTTGGTATAGTTAGTGATGTAATTGAAGTGAAATTAAGCCCTGTGAACCTAATATTGACCATATAGGATGTAATTTGGGGCTCAATCAACTCCAATGTCATATAAAAATAAACTAAATAGTCCATTACTTCAATCATGAAGGTAATTAGGGCCAATTTGAGCCCCTTCAACTTATTTATGATTATAAAATGTGATTCAAGGTTCAATCAACCCTAATTTCATTAGAGAATGAAAAAAATTGTTTGGTTCAATGAAAGATGCAATTTTAACTATATAAGATGTGATTTGGGCCTCAATAAACTCTAATGTCATAACGTAATGAATGAAATAGTCATCTGGTTCAATCATGGAAGCAATTATGGTCAATATGAGTCCTTTGAATCTACCTGTAACTATATAATTTGCTTTGAAGCTAAACATGCTTTGATTTCATCATAGATTGGGCCAATGAGTTAATTGGTGTAATCAGTGACAAGCTTCTAGAAAAATTGAGATATTTGAACCTAGTTTCAATTGTATATGATGTGATTTTGAGCTAAATTAACCCCAGTGTTATCACGTAATGAACCAAATAGTCAAATTTTCAATTAGGGAGTCAATTGAGGCCAATTTGAGCCCCTTAAACCTAACTAAGAGAGTAGAACATCATTTGGGTATAAATTAGCTTCAATTCCATTAAGGATTGATCCAATTAGTAAATTAGTGCAACTAGAGATATGATTTAGGCCAAATTGAGCCTCATGAGCCTAATTTATAGCTCGATCAATTATATAAGATGTAATATATTACTTAATTAACCCTAATTTTTTTGCAAATGTAATAAAATAGGTAGTTAGGACTAATGTGAACCCCATAAACCTAACTGCAAGTATAGGATGTGGTTTGGGGATAACTTAGCTCATATTTTCTAACATATTGAACCTAGTCAATTATTAGACTCAGTGATGCAATTTGTATAAAATTAAACCACATGATCCTAGTTTTGACTATATAAGATGTAATTTGGAGCTCAATTGACCCCAATGCCATAAAAAAATAAACCAAATAGTTTGTTTGTTTAATCACGAAGGCAATTGGGCACAATTTAAACCCCTTAAACCTAATTATGACTTTAAAATGTGATTTGGGGCTCAAGCAACCTTAATTTCATTAGAGAATGCAATGAAGAATTATTTCCTTCAATGATAGATGCAAATTTGATTGTATATTATGTGATTTGGGCCTCAACCAACTTTAATATCATCACATAATGAAATAAATAGTTGATTGGTTCAATCATGGAGGAAATTAGGGTCAATATTATCCTCTTCAACCTAATTATGACTATACAATGTGAGGCTATATTGTTTTTGATTTCATCATAGATTGAGCCAATTAGTCAATTACTGTAATTAGTGATAATATTTTAGAAAAATTGAGAAATGTGTACATAGTTTTAATTGTATATGATGTAATTTGGATCTCAATTGGCCCCATTGTCATCACATAATGAACCAAATAATCAATTTCTTTAATCAGGGAGGTAATTGAGGCCAATTTGAGCCCCACCAACCTAACTAGGAGAGTGGGATGTGATTTAAGGATAAATTAGCTTTGATTACATCATGAATTGTTCTAATATGTCAATTGGTGCAATTAGAGATGTGATTTGGTCCAAATTGAAACTTGTGAACCTAATTTATAGTTCAATCTATTGTATAAGATTTAATACATAGATTAATTTTATCACAAATGTAATCATGAAGGTAATTAGGGCCACTTTAAACCCCCTAAACCTAACTATGAGTACAAGCTGTGATTTGTGGCTAATTGAGCTATGTGTGAACTTAATTTCAATTATATACGATGTGATTTATTCATCAATCAGCCCCAATTGCTTCACATAATGAATGATATAGATGGTCTTGACTCAACCACAGAGACAATTGAGGCTAATTTGAGTCCCTTCAACCTTACTATGACTATAATATTTTACTTGGGACTCAATTAGATCTTTGATAATGTTGTAAATATAAGCACACTCGTATAGATCTCTGATATAATCAAGAATACATATTTTAAGCAATCTATGTGTAAGTCTGAAATAATTGGAGGGATGTCAAACTCTTTTGATAATGCATCCAAGAGGTATAATTTTTTAATAATAGTTATTGTACTTCGATACTTTATTAGGCCTCATTTTCAAGACCTAATTCTTCAACCCACCTAAGTTAAACTTGAGGGGGGTGTTAGTGTAAGCTTTTTCTCACTTTCAATTTTACCTACACAATTGTTAGTTAGGTTGCTTAGGGTTATTAAGGTCATTTAGTGAAATAAACTTAATGGATTTTATAATAGTGAGTTAAGTTGTTACCTTTTTGGTGACCTAATATCTCACTATATAATATACCTCTTTTGTAATTTTTGACTAATTAGTTAATGAAGATTTTGATGCAACTTTTATCTTGTGACAATATTTTTTTTCACCTAACTCTAAGGTTTTGTGCAATCTGTAACGTTCAAATATATTGAAATAATCTGATATTGAGCATGTACTTTATTTTATTAAAAATATATTGAACAACATTACACATCAAATTGCTAGAACTTAAAGTCTAAGATATTTTACAAAATCAATTTACACTTGCCTTACTTATACCAAGGGTTGTAATAGGAGAAAGAACATATAGTTACATGATCTCTATTACACATAAAACCTAGAAAGGAGAACCACATATGAGTCTGAGGCCCTCTTCAAAGTATATGACCATTTAGGTAGCACTTAGAAATAATAGGGCTGCTAGGGTTAGTTCGACTCAAGTGCTAACCCCTTTTTATTGAGGCATAGGAGGCCAAGCATAAGAGAAGTAGGGTTTCTCTTGTTAGTTGTCTTTCATGCATAATTCGACCTACAACAAAGTATAAAATGGGGCTAAATTGGATATCACAACTTTATGGAAAGTTTGAACTGATTCTAATGTGTATTTAGGGATGGACACCTATGTCAAATTTGGACACTTCCATCGATGGTAGTGTCTTGAGGTGATGATAGTGTACAAGTGGTAGAAACAATTAGAGCTCAAAATGAACTGAACACAAAGCTTTGTTGTAGACCTAAGATAGATACAAATCATTGTCATGGTCCATAACATGACATGAAATAACATATACTCTCTTTATCCCTTTTTTGTACAATATTTTTTTATACATTGATGATTCTTAATATTATATTTTTGCATTCAAACATTTTATTTGCTTAGTGTGTTTTTTTATAAAACCCATTTTACATAAAACATTATGGTGAACAAAAACTAATTAATTGAAAAGTGATTCCATTAGCCTTGCCTTGGCAAGGACTAAAAAAGAAGTCAAATTATTCCTAGAGATGTGTTCTTAATGACTAGAAGGTTGAGTTATTCGTAGAGAAACATTTCTCCATGCATGCAAAATGCATCGTATAACAATGGTGTCAAAATTAAGTTAATGCTTACCCTTAGAAGTTATAAATAAAAACTCCATTTAATAAAATTATTTTAAGTGAAACAGAAGAACAAGGAAGAATAAGAGAAAATTTTACTAAGCAACTAGATCAAAAAGGAAACAAATTATGCCAAGTGAAAAAAGAAAGCCTAGTGTCTTCATGAGAACTATGAAAAACATAAAAAATGACCAATCTCATTGAGGTAAGATCTGAAAGTCAAGTAAGGTGTGTTATCACATATACATTAATAGAATAAACTAAAAGGCTTCCAAGAGCAAAGCCTCGAAAAAGGGAAGCACAAATTCTTTGAGTGAGCAGACAAGAGGCACAGCTAATGCCAAGTAAATATTGTGCAACATGGGTGTCATTGTAAGGCCCTTGGAGAAAATTGCACTATAGATATTCCAACATTCCATTGGAAGAGAGGTGAATCTTCATAGTAACCTAGCTCTTTCTCCTTCAAAGATAACTTTGTAAGTGTAAAGATAGAAAACAAGAAAATTACACATTCTTCAAAGAGCACATGTTTTGAAGGAACATTTGGAAATTTCTAGCACACTATTAATTGGTTACCATTTCTCCTGCAAAGTTCAAATTCTTGTACTGGTTGCTACTTCCAAAGTTGAGCAACAATGTTGTTGATTACCTTTCTTGGCCACAAAAAGAAGTTTAAATTTCTCTTTTTTTAATGTCAAATAATTTGCATAGGAAGGATTGTATTATAGACTTCAAACTCATTGTTAACATGTGGGAAGGAAAGGCATCATATAGACCCTATGCAAAGACTCCACGAAAAATTATAACTATGTGTATCCTTGTTGGATGGAAGAGGTGAAAACTTTAAACATATTTTTAAAGAAATTTGATCCTTTAACATTTACCCTCACAATAAAAGGTTTTAATTCATAGTAGTGTACTAATACTTTTACTTTTACAACCAAAAGGCATGAAATTAATAGACATAGCTACTATCTTGTTATATATGCTAGCACTATGCAGCCTTTTTTTCACTATCTCTCCTACTTAATTTTCATTATTAGATCATCCATAAACTCCCCAAATGAAAATAATTAAAATTTATCAACACACATTTCTAAAACTTGAAACATATCAATAATTGCGAGTGACGATCTTGTCAAACATTTAATTGTCACATTTGTCATCTCATTTAGTGACTAGGCTTGTGCGTTCAAGGTCAAGGCCGAGTCTGACCATGTTACAAACCCTAAAAAAATTATTAAAGTGTCAGTTTCATGTAATACAATTTTATGGTACTTACCATCATATTTATCTAACAAACACTATGAAGCCATATTACAGAGTAATAATTCAATAATATAAGATTTGCAAATTGTTTTAAACTGATACATGTGTGCTGGTGAATCATTGATGGCCCATATTAATTTTCACCCACCTCCTCTATAAAACATAGACAATCCGCATGAGTTTGGAAAATTCACTGAACAATCTAAAAAAATCAAAGAAAAACCTAATTTCACAAAAGTGATTCTTAAAAGCAAAAAATCACATCGCATTAGAAAGGTGAGGGTCTCTTGGCATCGATTGTAACACCTTTACTATATTTCTACCAATGACAATGATAGGTTTTAAGCAGAGAGTACCCACTGTGGTAGTGCTTGCAGTTACTACTTAAAAATTACAAAGCTACAAATACAATCCAACTAAAAATGTATAAAAAGTGGTGATTTTGCATCATCACTAATTTAATCTTCTATTGGATGTTATACTAAATCTAAAATACCCATAAGATTTATCCCATAAATAATTTTAAAATGCGACTTTCCTATTGATCTATTCATTAAACTATTATAAGCAAACTCAGTTTGTGGTAAATCTAAGTCCCATTGCTTTGGCTTCTCTCCCACTATGCATCTCAATAAATTTCCCAAGATCCTATTCACAAATTATATCTGTTCATCTATTTTTAGGTGATATGCACTATTGAATTGTAGCTTAATACCCATCTTCTTCCATAAATTCCAAAAATGAATTAGAAATTTCATGTATGTATCTAAAATAATAGTTTTTGGAATACCATGCAATCTCACAATATCCATAAAAAATAATTTTGTAGCTCTAGTGGCATCATTAGTTTTCTTACATGCAATGAAATGAACCATTTTAAAAAATTTGTCTACAACAACAAAAATTGAATCATTATCTCTTTGTGTGTTTGGCAATTCCAACACAAAATCCATACTCAAATCTATCCATGGCCCTCTTGGAACTGGTAATGACATGTAAAATCTAGTAAATTGTGCATGTCCTTTAGCCACCTGACATATTTTTCACCTTGAAATATACCTTGTCACATATCTCTTCATCTTTGGCTAAAAATACTTTTCCTCCACCAAAGCTATTGTCTGCATCTTACCAAAATGTCTATCCAAACCATCACTATGTAATTATCTTATTATATTGTCTTGTAGAGACCCAACTAGAATCATAATTATTTCCCTTTGAAGAGATAACCTTCTTGTATAAGATACTTATCATGAATAGCATATGTCCCACATGTTAATGGATTCCTTCACTTCTCAACAACCTTTCTAAAATATGTATCATTATCATATAATTATTTAATAGCTTCAAATCTAACTACTTCACTCACCATAATAGTTAATAATGTTACCTTCTTGCTCAATGCATTAGCTACCTGATTTATGTTTCAATACAAAAGTATACCCCTGAAATAAAGAAACCCACTTTTCATGACTATTTTTCAACTTCTTTTGTGTATTCACATACTCCAAAGCCTCATGATCTGTAAATAGTATAAACTCCTTAGGAACCAATTAATGCCTTTAATGTCTTAATACTTATACAATTGCATAAATTTCAACATCATAAGTAGAATACTTTGTTCTTACCTTATTCAATTTTCACTAAAATATGCTATTGGATTTCTTTCTTGACTCAACAAAAACTTATACATCAAAGCCTCATGATCTATAAATAGTATAAACTCCTTAGGAACCAATTAATGCCTTTAATGTCTTAATACTTGTAAAATTGCATAAAGTTCAACATCACAAGTAGAATACTTTGTTCTTACATTATTCAACTTTTCACTAAAATATATTACAAATTAAGGGCTGGCTCAATGTTCCCTCCCTCACGTAAACTCAAAACCTTCCACAAACGTGATTTTCACAGTAGTCTACTCAAGTTTTGAACCCATCAGCCCTATCTGGCCTGATCCGTGTAAGATGTTCAAATCCCTCATACAAAAAAAGTGGTTCTAAATTGTTTTAAATACTATAAATTATTTGAATAATGAAAAAAGAAGGGTTATACAAAAAAATTACTATTAGTCACATGGCATATCATCATGGCTTTCTATAGTGTAAATTTATTCTTCTTGAGTATGTTTCCTTTGTTTCCTACAAATATATTAACATTTCTTACTATTAGATTTTTAGCATTATCAAATCAATTACATAATACACTATTATTAATTTTTAATAATACTATGGTATTGTGGGGATTCTCTTTGAGCCACATAAACATCATCATTGTTTATTTTTATAGGTAATTATGTCCAATCAATGTTTTAATACATTTTAGATTTCACCTAAACTTTTTTTGCATTACTATCAATTGTAAAGGCCACCAAAGCCTCATCATCACATGTTTGTAAGAGTAGGTTTTGTCCAAATTATATTTTTATAGCTTCTTCATTCTTGTGCATTTTGCAGAGATATACTATGTTTTTATATATCTTTTTCATTAATGTTCTTATGATGAATACCTCTTTACCCCCTATATTAGGTAAAATTTTCAAGAAGAATTCAAATACAATAATCAATTAAAGCATGCCAATCAATCAAAAATACATTCTAAACTCTCACTAAATACTCTGATTAGGCAAGGTTGGTACAAAGGACAACACAATAACAATTCAAATATGTAAATATACCTCAATAATGTAGTGTAACATACCTCCAAATGTGAATGGTGTGTCCCAATGAAAAATTATTCTAGTGAGCACAATAATATGTGAAAGAGGTTTCTCAAATTTAAATAGGATAAAGAGTGACAATAGATCTATACTTTCTTTGAATAGATTAGATATGTTAATGTTTCTTTCCCTTTGTGCACCTCATGCTCTATATGAGGTAGATTAGAATGTTATTTATGATGCATGGAAGCATATAAAAGTTAGAAAGCCTCTTGCACTTGATCAATAGATCCATATTTTCACCACACACATGATGGTATTTTTAAATGGAAATATGCTCACATGATACAATATTGAAGACTAACTCAGGGGCAATTCTGGAGTATTTTAGCTCTAGAGTATAACATCCCCTAGAGCACTTCAGCTCTGGAGTGTTCATTTAGAACTAGCTCCAGATTATTTTATCTCCATAGTATGACATCCCTAATGTATTTAAAATCCAATGTACTCATTTAGAACTAGCTCTAGATCATTTTAGCTACAGAGTATAACACCCCCAGAGAACCTCAGCTCTAAAGGGTTCATTTAGAACTAGCTCTAGAGTATTTCAGCTCTAGAGTATATCATCCCATAGAGTACTTTATCTCAAGAATGTTAAATTAGAACTAGCTCCAGAGTAATTCACCTTCAGAGTATATCATCTCTCATAGTAACTCAGCTCTAGAGTGTTCATTTAGAACTAGCTCAAAATTACTTACATAAGTAGTTTGAGAGAATGTCATGGTCCTTATTTTGGAACATATTGACAACATTATAAATTTATTTAGATCCATAAGTGTGTTGAGCGCACTTACATCTCTTACTTTTAAAGGTTGAGGTATTTTTTAAGAGCTTTCTAATAAATTTGAAAAGCTTACTTCATCAAAATATCTAACCTTGGAGTCTCGTTGGAGCTTCTTAGTCTTATAATTTTGAGAACTGTTATTTAACTTTGAGTCTTGTTGGGGTCTTCTTGGTCTTCCTTGTAATTTTGAAAACTTTATTCATTAGATAATCTAAACTTAAAGTTTTTACTTTGAGTTCTTCCAAATTCCAAAAATACTATTAAAATTGAAGTCTATAAAATTTTAAAAATAATTTTTTTAACATATTTTTTAATGACTAAAAGTTAAAAATAATATTATATCTAACATATGTTTAGTGATGTATGTACTTGATTTACTCTTGTCAATCAAAGTGCACCCATTTCATACAACTTTTCATCATGGAATGATTGGATTAATAAATATTAGATTTGAATTTTTGTGAGATTTTTGCTTGTGTATGTTTTAGTCATTATTTAAATGACCTCCATGAGTAGTCATTATCCACCTGATATTTTTAATCTCATGTATTTTTGGTAATAATAAAAAGTCAAGTGGAATCACTTTAGCACATGACCACCATAAGTATTTGTTAGTAAGGGTGAGGAATGGTGAATATAATTCACCACTTTGGGCTTCTCATCCTGTAATGTATTTACTCATTGACAAAACCTTTTGTTGAGTGTGGTGACTAATAAATCACCATTGTCTCACAATTATTATCATTGTGGGATTATCCCAATTACGCCCCAATCATGTATTTTTAATGTTTATTTGAATGTATTTAAATTATTTGTATTGTTAAAATTGTGTATTTATTGTAAATGTAGTGGAATAAATTTTAAAGAGAGTTTGTTTTCCTTCTTTTCTAATATTTATATATTTAATATCCTTTATTATTACATATTAATCAAATAATAATGCAAGAGAGATATGAAGGTCACATGGTGATCATATTGTTGATATTGTAATGAAGTAAAGTCTTGGTGATCAATATTTCTAAGATCTTGTGTTACCTTATTTAATCTCATGCCTTTTGCTTTGTGTATTATTAGCATTCATCCCATTTGAGTGACATTTGTCAACAATTCCCCATGTAACAAAAATAATGGGAAAATGTGTGGATATCATGATATCCATTGGAGGGGGAAATCCTTTCTTGAAGTAAATAACCATATTTATGAGAAAATCATGGGGTTTTGATCCTTGCTTGTAAAAAATGTGAACAATATGTTGCAAAACTCCATTAAATAACCATTTTTTTGCCCATAAATTGGATGTAAACATAATTTATTCTGCTTTACACAATAATACTATAGTCTCTAATTGACTGTCATTGAGGTTAGACAATACTTGGTGTCTGCTCTATTCTACTTTATTTATTGCAACCTTGATGACACTTGTTGTTTACTCTATTCTACTTTACTTATTTTAAGTGGAAGGTTTAACAATGTTATAATTTATTTATTATGTAATGTTACTAAATTTTTAGTCACATACATATGTGTCTATGTTTTAAGGTTTGTTGTTCTTAACATGAGAATATTTCAATCCTCTTTTATTGACTCTACACTTTTGATTATTGATTAATAAATTTATGAACATTAATTAGGATGAAATGTATGCTTGTTCATGAAAAATTATATCTAATGTTATAATTATGTGAAATGTTTGTCACATGTATTTTATAAAATTAATTACATGCGTACATTGTTATTTACTTAATGGGGAGTGGAGGGGGGGGGGGGGTAGCTAACTTAGCTTTTAAAAAATTTAGTGTCTGTCCCTTTAAGGCCTTCATTTCTAGCATTGGAATATGAAACCTTGAATGTATCATTGAGGTTAGACAATACTTGTTGTCTGCTCTATTCTACTTTATTTATTGCAACCTTGATGACACTTGTTGTTTACTCTATTCTACTTTACTTATTGTAAGTGGAAGGTTTAACAATGTTATAATTTATTTATCATGTAATGTTACTAAATTTTTAGTCACATACATATGTGTCTATGTTTTAAGGTTTGTTGTTCTTAACATGAGAATATTCCAATCCTCTTTTATCGACTCTACACTTCTGATTATTGATTAATAAATCTATGAACATTAACTGGGATGAAATGTATGCTTGTTGATGAAAAAATATATCTAATGTTATAATTATGTGAAATGTTTGTCACATGTATTTTATAAAATTAATTACATGCGTACATTGTTATTTACTTAATGGGGGGTGGGGGGGGTAGCTAACTTAGCTTTTAAAAAATTTAGTGTCTGTCCCTTTAGGGCCTTCATTTCTAGCATTGGAATATGAAACCTTGAATGTATAGTTGATGCATTTATGTTGAAAGTTGTGGCACCTATTAGAAGTAAAAGAAGGGACGTTTTGCTTTTGATTGTGATTCCATATAGTGCACATTATATATTTTTTTAAATGACACGAGTATGTAATAAGACTAATAAAATGGTAAAACCATGTGCATAAAATAAATCAATGATACAACAAACCAAAACAACAACCAATCTACTTTATGGCCTATAATAGGAAAAGTGAAATAATGACAAGGCATGAAAAAATAAAACTAAGTAAAATAATAGAAATTAGTGATGAAATGATGACACTCTGGTATAATCCTTGGACTCTAGAAGTGGATCTGGATAATGCATGTGGCTAAGAAGCTTTTGGTGAATATGGAGGTTGAAATCTATAATATTGGATTTGATGATTTTTTGAACCATTAAATATGCCTAGGTAGTTTTAGTCATCGAATATGCTCTATCTTTTGTAGTGATGAATTTATTCAAAGTAACTTAATCTATATAGCACTCACTTTCTGATTCTAATATGTTTCAAATAGGTACATAGAGTGATGTTGTATAGTCTTGCATCTTTACTTTCCATAATTTTCAAGAAAACTCCTCTGATTTATCTTATTTTGATTTCTTGACCTAATTTTCCACACAAGCACGTAAGATGAGAAATAAAAAGTATTCTAAATAAATTTATGTACATAGTTATATTCATGGGGGGAATTAGCTTGTGCAGGTGGATTTCCATCTCCACCCATATCCACATCAACTTGTGTCTTTGTGTTTTCCCCTACTAGGTCTCTACAATATTGGGAAATAATATTACCCATGGACTCTATCCCAACACTACATGTATTATGCACCAGAATTTGCATCATGTATTATTTTAATAGCAATAGGTGAATCCACCTCCCCCATCAAAATTGGTTCTAACTCTACCACACTAGGTTGGCCCCTTTCAACAAGATGTCTACCAATTCTATGCATCTAAGTCCAAGCCCATGGGGATAGAAGGATGTTATTTATAAACCAAACTACCTAGTGATGTGATCACATACTCCACGTCACCATCCATGAAACTAACAACTGACCCTGATCCAATGTAGTTATGCATCATCTTTTGAACACTTTATGAAACCTATTTAAGGTCTATAAATAATAATATTTGGTGTTAATCAATAAATAGACACATGAAATCCATATTAATACTCCCAATAATAAGTGAGATACTCATATATCTCTGTACAAACATTTGTGAGTGAGCCTACTCTACACACAATGTGCCTAAGGGTTGAACCACTAATATGTGCTTATATTCCCATACGTGCAATAATGTCATCAATTCAAACCCTCCACTATAATCGTCAAAAGTGAAATGATAAAAATATATGTATAGATGTGCAATATTAGTGTTTACCCAAGAATACATAGTCTAATGTTCTTTAATATCATGAACACTAGAAAGCATCCAATATGAAATTTCCACACCACCTCTATCTATTGTTATACAAGAAGCTAATAAAATGCATGAATAATTATGCAAGTGTGGAACATGACCTAATCCAATATTATATAATAGGATGGTAGAATAATCTCCTCTATTATGAGATACTCAACCATTTCTAGTCATATACTTATGGGCACACCCTTTTGGGCCTTGTCCCTCTACACCCTGCATAGTATCTCGAGTCCCTACCATTGATAATATCATAATCCTCCAAACATACTTTAATGGCATAGTCATCTCCCCTATAGGGAGATATAAAGTATAATTATTTTCATCCCATCACTTTTTCATTGTAGTCATCAAGTGCATATCGTAAGGAATGGTGACTAAAATACCAACATGGCCTAATCTTACTATTTAATCGTGCTCTATCTACATCACTCAAATATAATGTTAATATGGTATCCATATGATAGTTGCATCATAACTTATTGATGTGCATGTCTCCCTATAATTAGATAAAAATACAAGATCAATTTAACAATAAATTGTTAATAAAATTAATTATAGTAATCAAATTATAATATCTAAACTATCATTTTTATCAGATGCCCATGGAACATAATATATTCATATAGTAGATAGTTATAGTAGGAATATATATAGGTTTGGAAAGGGTTAAGTAACTCCATCAAATTCAAGATATCTTAATATAATCTAAAACTTTAGACACTCAAATTCAATAGTTAAGTGGTTGATAATGTTTAATCTTGACATCCTTACCCTACTTGGCATATTCACCATTATGTTAACTTGAAATATATATGGGATCATTCATAATTCTAAAAATAATATTAATAATACTTATAACATCATTTAGGACTCTCTATTATGCTTACAAACTCTTGTTAACCAAATTATAGTAGTGTCTATCCTTTTAAGATAAGACCACAATAGGTATATAGGGTCATAGTGCAATCTTGTTTACTAGTGAGGCCTTGTCCCCCATGACCCAATGATAAATTTTAAAATTCAAGACATTTCATATTACCCTTCCCATGATTTTAACAAGGTCAATTAATGAGAATATTTCAAAGTTTCTTTTATATAAACAAATCAAGCCCTCTCCAAACACATCTAGTAATCAAATGGCAATTCTACAACACATTTAGAAAAAGGGCAGTAATCTTTCTAATTTCAATTCTAATTTATCCTAATATTCATAACCCAAGTATAAAGTTAATTTATTATAGTTTAATGGCTCTATTTTCTAAGTATTCAAGTTAATATATCTAGTTCCATTTAGATAACAAATATCAAGATTCACATGTTCACTGTAGGAGGGAAATATACATCCATATTAGGCCCTTTGGGCTATTGAAGCAACACTTTTATTTTTTAAGATTTTTTGAAGATAACTCAACTATTTACCTTACCTGATTACCCTCTTTGTAGTTTATATCCATTGTGTTTATTATGAAAGAGTTAGGTTTTTGATTTTGTAGGTCTACCTCACATCAAATCAACACATGAGATAATCAATAGTTCCTCACAAACATGAGTAGGTACCTCTATTGGAAAATAAATCTCATAGATGAGTAAGATGTGGCCATAGCCAACAAATAAGGCTAGAATATGACCCCATCCTCCTAGTTTTGTATTGTCCTACCAAAATTGAAAATAATGTTTTCATTTACGATACATGGCATAGGTATATTCAGTCAATTTTCATTAAAAGTATACCGACATGGTCAGCAATAAATCAAATCTATTCTAGGTTTGTATATTGCTTGTCAATTTACTATTTACATCTTGTTTCCTATTATGTAAATTACTATATTTCACATTTAGGTTTTGTATATATTGTATTAAAAATAATATTTCAATAGTTAATTATTTATAAAATATAATTGTTAAATAAAAAGGAATAGATTAAACATTCTAGTGACCCTATAATTTTTTAGGACATTGCTTGTTATTTTCTTGATTTTTGTCTCAGGAATTCATAATGTTTTTATGATCTTCCTCTTCAATTATTAAAGGATTTTTTTCCTTTAGAAAACTAGTTTTTAACATATTTTTATATTAGCATAAGTGAAAAATTCTCATATGCTCAATTTACAAAGGTAAAAAAAGGGTCTAATGAAACAATCAATGAATATGTTCTAAGATACAAGAATATGCTAGCAAAAATGACAAATTAAATCGCTGATTTGAGCTGTAAGATATCGTCACTCAAATTTTGCTATCTACACTTCAAGAGTCAATTATGTTTGATAAATTCAAATATTTGATGAGATCTATCATATAGTCAAAGAGCATGAAGTCAAATCTATCACTTTGAACAAACTCAAGTGTATTTCAAATGATATCCACCACTAGATCTACATTTCAAAACATTCCCCTGTATTTCATTATGGGCATGCTAAAGACACAACACTTCTAATTTGTATTCATTTATACTCTTTTTAATTTGTAGGTTTGGTGGAGCATTTTCTTTCAGCATATTTTATTTAACACCACATATTATATTTTGCATATATATTAAATGTTCATTATACACCATATATATGTCTATATATTCAATAATATAAAATTGATTTAAATTAATATAAGTATTTTTATTTACTTATTTCCTTATATTATAAGAATGTTTGAGTCTCAATCCCTAGAAACACCTACATATAGTGTGTCCTATTCAATTAGCAGGGGGAAATGTGAAGGGTTGGCATCGTCGTCTCCTTCCAACAGGTGGGGATGAGACAGTCTTCCCCCTCTTTCCAATTTAAAGGATATTGGGGTGGTTGGCACTTGGTTGATCCTGCCAAAAAATGTTTTATTTTATTTTTTATAATATTGTTATTATCCACCAAAATGCAATTTCACCAATATTAATATTAATATTTTATATTATATATATATTTATATATATATATATATATATATATATATATATATATATATATATATATATATATATATATATATAATTCATTTCTTCTATCACATAATAAAATAATAAGTTTAATGATACACACACACAATGATATTTGAAAAGATCATTATATACTTTAATACTTCAAAATGCATTGTATAAAGTAAACAATTTTCACATTTATTTTATGATTGGAACAAATTTACAATATTTATTTTAGTTTTCAACATTAAATATCAAGATGAAGGAGAGAGATAAGGGAACAAAGAGAAAGGTATAATCATAATTTGAAAACCTAATAATTAATTTTCACTTCTTTGTTCTAACAAAAGGGACTCCATTTGGGGGAGTGAAGAGAGTCCATGACTTGGAGAATTCAATATCACATAAAGAATAGGTAATCCACTTGTCATTGGAATAATTTAAGTTAGACAATCATATATATTTTTAGCCTACTAAACTACATTTAGTCTTAATAGAGCCCCAACAAGGGATAAGGCAGAGATCAAAAATATGAAAGGTAAGAAAGGCAAGATTGAAATTTATTTGGGATATATATCCAATTATCAAGTGGTTATTATTTTTTCCCTTATGATTCCATTTATGTCTTCCCTTAGTCCTACTTATTGGGACATTTTGTTTTGTCCTTTAATGGTCATTTATTGAAATACCCTAATTTTTTAGGGTTTATTAATGTATCCTCATCTCTTAATTGTACTCATTTTCATTTGAAATTTTATTGCATATACTTAATGTAATTTCAAATTTTAACTAATATGATGTTACAAATTTATTTTGGAAAAAAAAATGTCCAAATAAAAAATAACCAATTTTCATAATAAATTTATTTTTAAAATTCAATACAGATTTAGAAGAGAGATAAAAAAATATTTATGTTTTCATTATGATGGAAAATCTCAAAGAACAAACACAAGACACACTAAAAGAGACAAAAAATAAGGCATACCTCTTTTCCTCCACTTGTCCTGACTCCAAGACTCCAAGAATATCTCCTCCCAAGCTCTTCCTCCCATGGTTCCAACAACCTCAAAAATGAGCTCGGTAGAAGTTTATATTTAAAATATGTCTCACTAAACTCTATCCACTTTAGTTAATAGAGGGGAGTACCCTCTTTACAAGGTTCATTTCCTTATTATAAAAGGACTCATACCTTTCTTACTATGCCCATAATTTTTACTACACACTTAATAATTTCATGCAATCAATATGTGAACTTATTACACAAACCATTAATTCATTAGCATGCCCACTTGGGCCTCTTACACATAATTAATTTGGTTACACAAATTTTAAAACACTCAATCTAGTGGCCAAGCCTACGTTATAAGCTATGACTCTAAGCATTTTAGGCTTCCTAGTAAGCTTATTAGATAGGGCTCATAGCCTTTATAGGAGGCCTATGACCATTTTTTAAACTATTAAAAATTTTAAGGATAAGGAAATATATGTTTAACATGTAAAAGTTATTGAATTAATATTTATTCAATTATTAACAAGCATTAATCCCTGAGCATAAGGAGGGAAATAAAATTCAAAATTTTACACATCCCAAGGGTCACCACACACATAGAAAAAACTAAATTAACTAGGGGAAGTAAATTCCACATGAGGGGTATTACATACTCCTCTTATAAAATCATTATCCTCGATGCACCAATCAAACATTATGTGAAAAAATACAAACACACTTTCAAAAGGATACACTAAGCTATAACTCAATCAGACTTAATTTGAATAGGCTTACAAGTCCAAAGGACCTCAACTTCGAGAAAGGATGTAATGGTTCAAGGTTGGAGACAAAGTGAGCAAATATTTTTTTACACTCCTTCGGTTAAGGTAAGTTGTAGATAAAATCAAAGCCATTATAAGTGTTTCAGATAGGATTAGTAGGTTTTTAGATATCCTCCAAGCCTTTTTCTAACACTACCATGTTGTCTTTATTTTGAAAACTTCATCACCTACTCATGAGGCTGCCCTCACCTAATGCCTTGATATGGTCCTATATAAACTCTTACAAGCTTAGAAAGTTGTCTATGATAGACCACTTAGTGTTAATGACCTTAAGGAAGCTATTATGCAAATGGCCTCTAATAAATCCATAGGTGTTGATGGCTTTCCCTATGAGTTATATAAAAAAACCTATGGGACACGTTTGCAATTGATATACATAGAGTTTATTCTAAAGTGGTCTTGACCCATTCCTTAAGCCACCTTATCAATCAGGGCAACATCAAGTTTATTCCCAAGGCTATGAATCTTGAGGTAATTACCAATTGGAGACCTATTACTTTTCTTAATGTGTCTTATAAAATCATTTCCAAAGATTTATCTCTCAAAATTAATTACTCCCCTTATTTATGCAAAGGGAGCAAGCTGGGTTCATTTATCATAGGTATATTTTGGACAATGTTATTATTATTTGGGAGGGTATGAAATGGGATAGAATTTCCAACCAGAAGGCCTTGTTCATCAAGATATATTCTGAGAAATCCTATTACTATCTTGAATGGCATTTTATCATTTCTATGCTACAAGTGTTGGGGTTTGTCCCCAATTATGTTCATATTGTCAATATGCTTTTTATGGATGTTGGGGCTTACATCACTATCAATAGCTCACAATATCAATATTTTGAGCTTCACAGTTCTATCAGAGAGGGGTGCCCCCTTGTACCTTCATTTTATGTGTTTGTTGTTAAAAGGTTTAGCTATCTTTTGGCTAATTATGCTTCTAAGGGGTTGGTTAAAGGGATCTATTTACCTCAATTAGATGACCAATTAATCAATAGGTACATTGTTGATATCTTATTTTTGACCCTACAAGATGATGAAAGCTCTATCAATAATGCCATGGAATGTCTCAAAATGTTTTCCTTACCTCTAGTATGTCTATTCAATGGCATAAGACCTAGTACTATCGCTAATCTTTGTCACCCAAAACTCTTTGGCTGGAGGGATATATGTGGTAATGGATCCTTCTAGGGGTCCACTTTAAATTTTTAGGCATTCCTTTTGATTTCAAATTCTCCCTTGTAGAGATATAGTCCTATGTGGTTCAAAGAGTGGAGAAAAAAATCTTTCTAGATTACTAAGCATTTAACCTTGGTCAGTAAATTCCATTTTTTTTCTAAGGTGCTCACTTCCATTCATGTTTCTAATCTTCTTGTTGGACACCTTCAAATGCCTATTATGTTAAGCTTGAGAAGCTTCTAAGAGACATTCTTTGGGCCAACTCTAAAGGACACCATGGCTTTCATCGAGTCTCCTAGGTCATCTATTGTCTCCCAAAGAAGCTGGTGGGTTAGGGTTTATTGACATAAAGCTTTAGGGTACTACTCTTGGGTCCAAATGGATCATTCAAAGTCTAGAATTTTTTTTGTGGCACTTCATATCTCAAGATTTCCTTCTCAATAGAAAATGTTGACAAGACATATGCTTTCATAGTGTGCTTATTTTTCTAGTGTCTATCAAATTAGTGGGCACATTTATCATGCATACTATCTAGAAGGCCTAGGAAAAGCTCAAACCTCACCTTATTTGGGTATGGGAGGGGTTTAAAAGTAGTCTTTCTCTAAAATCTTAGCCATTATTATGGTCTCCTCATCTGACCTTTCATAATGTCCCCTTTGACATGGTCCCTTGGATTAAAAGCTTAAGGTTCTTTAAGAAGGGTATTCTCATGATCTATTATTTATTTTGTAAGGTTTATTGGGATTGGCTTCCTTGGGCTATGCTAAAGGCCAAATTCTAACTTAACAATGAAGATGTAAAATCCATTACCATAATTTAGAGCTCAATACCTAATGAGTAATTACACAAGATCAGAGTTTCCTCCCTCACATCATGGTGGAAGGACTGGTCTTGGCCTATAACCATTCCATTCTTCCATTATTATCCCTATTTGGGCTACAATTTATTATCCCCCCAACACATTGACACAAAGGCTCTTCATCACCATTGGTCTCTCCAATCCCTTCATCGGGTTTGGGCTAAGAGGTTTGATCACATTTGGATGGATTTTATTGAACCTAAAAAGGCTCACCACCTTTGGTGTATTCTCTACTAGGGTTTTCCCATGGGGAATTAGCTCAAGTACATTGGGGTGATTAATCCCACTTTCCTAACCTGTCAACACCCAAAAACCATAAAACATCTCCTCTATTTTTGCCCACATGCTTAGTTATCCTGTAGATGGATTCACACCCTTTTTAATCCCTTTAAGCCTGTGATGTTCACCTATAAAATGGCTCTCTTATGAGTCTCTACCATTTTACCTATATGATATAAAAATTTCTAGAAATTTTTTTGTACTGACATTTTATTTTATATTTATAAATCTAGAAATCAAGCATGTTTTAATAATGAGACTATGAAAAAAATATTTTCTATAAATAAAAACATTGATGTGATTTCTAGTGATACCCTCCAAATTTAGAGTCAAATATACAAGATTTATCTTTAGTTTCTTCATTTATAGCTTCTACTAGGCCACTAGGGGCATGCTCCTTCTACATTCAGCCACAAGTCACCTGATCCCTTGCCTCACCACTCTATTCCTATGGGTCATAAGAATAGAAGGAGGCATCACCACTCTCACAAATAGATTTATTGAAGTTGGAGGAGATTCTCTCCTTACTCTTGCTATCAATCTCCTCCAAGAGGATGTAACAAATAGATAGGCAAACATAGAGGTGGTGGGGGGTAGAGACCCCCTTTTCAAGATAAGTTTTTTATGTTTGGAGATAGCCATCTCTCCCTCCTACCAAAATTCATAGAATGATGTTGACACTAACCAACAATTTGATGTTTAAGACATCCTCCCTATGGATGATGATCCCTTGGCATAGGATGGCTGGGGCGAGAAGCGTCAAGACCCTCAACCTCCACCTCCTCCTCTGATCTCCATGTTTATAGATGTTTCTTAGTTTGTTCTTTGATGTTTATGCTATTATATTATATTTTTTTGGTTCTCATGCATTTGAGCTAATTTAGCTTTGGTTTTGGGCTACTTGTGGCTAGTTTGTTTGAATTGTGGTTTATACTAGGCTTTTATAGCTTGATTTGGCATTTAAGGTGTAACTTTTCCACCCATTTTTTTATAACTAGTGTTGTACTATTAGTTTTCATTCAAATTAATATAAATTCATTTTCAATAAAAAAACATATGTCCTTTAGTGAAAACCTCTTAGAGGTGTTATTGGACAATCAACATTAAAGTCAAAAACAAATTAAAAACAAATACCTCAACCTTACATATGCAAAAACACAATTGTAAGATGAATACATTATTCATATCAACATCAAAATGGAGGAGACTCCTAAAATCATCAAGTTTGCATCCATTCTCAGGCCTAAGGAGCATAAATATCCAGTGCTTCTCTTAAGAGAGTTTTCACATGTATTTCAAGCATGCATGAAGTAGTAAGAATATGAAATAGTGTGTGAGATTGATCATCTTTATCCCCCTTGGTCTCACCAAATCTCCATTCCATTCCATAATACCACCATCCATATGAATCTTTTACATAATCTAATAAGATCCTTCATCCAATGTACATCCCATATCACACTTTTTGCTAGCACCCTCTATCATAGGGGCCATGATGAAACTTGGTTAAGGTGTTTGGAGGAAGTCAAATTAATAATTAATGAAGTCAATGAATAAATATACAAACTACACACTAGTGAGATGGTCTTAATACAATATCAATTCAAAGAAAGATATTTATTGACAAAAGTCTGACTCAAACACCTCTTATCTTGTGTGTGTGTGTGTGTGTGTGTGTGTGTGTGTGTGTGTGTGTGTGTGTGTGTGTGTGTGTGTGTGTGTGTGTGCACGCGCGCACATGCATGCATGCGTGTAAGTGCATGTGTGTGTATTAAAAATTTGAAAAAATAATGAAAATAAAAACTAAAAATTGAAAAGAAAAATAAAAAATTTGAAAGCGAGAAATAATAATCCATAGGTAAAATCCATTTTTATGGCACATTGGGAATGTACCATGATGAAAACTAGTTTTCTAGTATCATGTGTAATAATTTATCTATATGCACCTTGTAGTTGGGGGTAGAATACACTCCATCCATCTGAATGTCCTCTACCATCCTCGTATCCATCCCATTGTGTCCATTATTCTTCCCATGTTGACCTTGATAAAGAAGGGAAATAAATATTGAGACTTGATCGGGAAATATTTTGGCATATCCATAGAATGGTGGTTTGATTATTGGACACACCATTCTGACTTGACATGATCCTTGGAAGCCTATCATCATCCTTGATCTTCATCTTATTCATCACCATCATCTTCACCTATCTCTTATTAATTGTCCTTATCCATCCCATATTTATCCCTACTCATCCCTAAACATCATCTTAAATTTGTTCCATCTACTACTATTGACATCCCCATTTCTCATGCAAGTGTTCTTTTTATTGGTATCCTTTGGAAATATATATAAAAAAACCCTAAAAATTAAAAAATAGAAAATCCTAAAAAATAATCTAAAATTAGAAATTCCAAAAACAATACAAAATCAAAAAAATCCAAAAATAATAGATAATCTAAAAAATAAAATAAAAAAATCATAAGAATAGGAAGCATCTACTTTATTATTTTTGTATGTTTTATTCATTTTCTTGCTTGTTTGTGTGTTTTATTATTTATTCCATCTGAGTCAATCCTTTGGAACCTAAAAACAATAACATCATGGTTTTCCATATCATGGTGCATCCTATAAAATCCTACATTAAAAATAATGTTGCTCAAATAATTATAAATTATGCAAGCTTGGTAGCATGTTTCCAACATAAACATTATTCATCACCATACATTTATATTAGCTAACATTCCATATCTAACTACCCATTTGCATTGCCTACATGTGTAAATCTCACATGAATAATGAATCCTATTCAATCCAATCTCATCTAATCCATATCTGATCATTATAATGCAATATAATTTTATTATGGTTGGAGTATCAATCTTATTACCACTAGGGCATCCTTGTGTGCCCATTTTTGGGGTTATTCATTCTTTGAAAGATCGTTACTCATTCATAGGATCATCCATCAACATAATAATCTCATCATTAATCCATGTAATTAGTTAACTTTATGAGTTATGTTTTCATGTCCTAAATAATCAATCAACTACCTATCCACCTAATCAAATTATGTATCTTCATCAGGATTTATCATTCCCAAATACACTACTTTTTACATGTCAAAAATTTTCATGGAAAATAGAGATCACAAATCTGTCATTATGATATACATTCCCAATCCACTCCCTTGCATATATCATTGCTTGGGGGAAATCACATCAATCAACACTTATCAAAGCATGCAATCCTTAGCTCAAGCAAGTTAATTACATATGTCAACATAATAATATATTTTATTCATGTTCATAATCATCCTTCTATTTCAACATCACATCTTAATATAACCCAACCCCTCTTTTTCTCCCCCACCCCTCAATTTTAACCCTTATTAGTACATTCTAATAACTTTATTCTCATTTTGAGTGCTCATTAGTGTCATTCATCCTACATGCCCTCTCAACTGGTTATCATCCCTAACCATTCATCATGCAAATAGGGGAATCCTCATGTTCCATTTTTTAGCTTCGTTATTGTTTCAAACATTGTTACTCCTTCCTCCACCCATTGTCTTGCAATACCCTTTCAAAGAGGGGGAAAATGTAGACACCTAAAATATACCACGTAGGTGTCAACACTAGACTTTCACCATCATATTCCATACCAGACTTTAATTTGGTCATCATTCTATCTCTCATCCCTTTAACCATGTTAAACCCTAATTATACCATCCATACCAAACCCTAATTTAACTATTTCATCATGTTTCATCCCTAATCACATTAAAATTGCATCTATGCTAAATCTAATCCCATGATCAACTTCCATACACAACCTATCATTGTTCATATCTCCCCCAACTAATTACTCCTAAGTCACTTGAACCTTGTCAATCCCATATAAGTTAGACTGGATTAAATAGCTATATAGTGTTACTACCTAGTTGATTAGTAATCCATGGAAATGTAGTTTCCACAATATATAAATTCCATAAATCAATTATCATCACATCAAATTTCCATCTCAAATCAATGACATCAATTTTACACTTGTAAAATCTCAACAAATCTAAGGCAAGGGGATAAATTATGACATGCCCATCCTTTGTCAATGCAACATTGTGCCTTTTCCAAGGTCCTCCATTTATAAGGCAACCCCGGATCTTTGACCAATTTTTATCTCATGATATTTGATCAAGATCCACCATCCATTCCTCATTATCAAACTCTATAAATTGATATCACACCCCTTACTTAAAAATAATCCTAAGTTGCCTAAGGAAACTCTACATTTTTTAGTGAGCTAGCATTGGTAAGTATAAACCTTCATCAGGATAATCATCTAATTGACACAATAACATGATGTTAGAGTTCTTTCAGAATACTCTTTGAGAACCCACAATCAAAAAAAATACATACATCAAAGGGATAATCTTTATTGGTAAGTGGAGTTGTGCACATCTCTCCTTTTTGGTCATAGGAGGTGCATTTCATTTATTAGAGTGGGGATCTTACATTATGTTTTTATTTTTATATTTCATTTGTCTCTCTAACATTTGTCTATGCATACAATGTGTTAACCTGAGTGTGTACAACACATTTTGACTTTGAGTGGATTATTCATTTGTGCAGGGCACTTTAACATAGCAAACACTGCAACATCTCATGAAGTAGTCATTTTTTTCATTTGAAATTTGAAAAAGATTCAACTTTTTAAATTGAAAAATTGAAAAGAGAGTAAGGGAGGTGTAATCACCTAAAAGTGGTATTTGAGTTCTTAAAGTGCTACTTGAGACAACCTATTCCTATCTTATCCCTAAAGTTATCCTAGAGCCTTTTATCACACTTTTCTAGCCTTTGTGTGGACCACAGGCATCCCTGATCAACCAAAACACAGTCTCAGACCTTCATTCCCAAATTTTGGCCCTTTGTTCCCAACAACTTACTAGCTAGACTTTAGTGCCACAATAAAGATACTAAAGCCACATGGCACTAGTATCCCCAACATGGTGCTAACATCCCTTGTCTTAACTCTCTCGAAAAAATATATTTTCAAAAGTTAAACCCTTCTAAGGTCAGCCTAAGCGTATTTTATTATCCGCACAAGCTAAAAAACACTATAAATACACAAATTTTAGACCTCTATCCACTAGATCTAAAATATATGTAAAAGACCTATTCAGACACAAAAATGTTAAGCAAAGTTAAGGTTATTAATCCCTATTATATCCTACTTCTGCATATTAACATCTATAACTACCCTAAGCCCATTGTTTTCAGATTTTGAATCTCAGACACACTCAAGGAATTCAAGATCATTATCATTATAGCATCACTTAAAATTGCACCAACACTTAGGTGGGAGAAATGCATTAGGCTTGATCCCTCCTCAGATTATTAGTATGTAGGCAACTCTCTTCACAATGAAGTGTTGAGGATGCATAGCCTATCGTACTAATAAACACACATTTTTAGCTCATGCCTTATTTGCAAAGAATATTAGGGTTATCATCATAAATCAAATATTATAGTCACAATATAAATTTTTAGACTTCGTGCACATAGGAAAATAACCCAAAAACATAGGCATAGGTACATCAAAAATTTAGTAATATCCTACACAAAGGACTCTAGAGCCACATGGTGCTACTAACAAAGTGTGGTGCTACTATCTAGAAGAGGATTAACACAAGGATCCTATTGATGATACTCAGACATGTTCACATCCTATTTTTTATCACTCAAATATTCTACAATAGGTATTTTCTAGATATGTCTTTATCTATACATATTTATTATTATTTTTAGAAAGTCAAAGCAAGTCAAATTCTATAACAAATTAATGGTTATTTATTGCATATTATTTCACTAATTTATACTACTCAACCCTTTAATCAAACTTAGGATTTACATATCTAAAATCCTAAAAGGTTAAAACATTTGGTGAACTTGACTTCAAATATTACTTAAAACCCTAGTTTACATTCTCCAAATTTTTGTGCACTAAGTTAGGATCACAAACTTCTATTTTTATGATTTTTTAGCATAACCTAGACCATTAAATCAATCTCATATTTGAATTAACTATTAAGATTTTAAATAAACCTCCATATAAGTTAAGTACCATTAAGAATAAGAGTGATCAAAATGCCATAGTCAATGCACATTATGATCCATCTCCTAGATGGGTTTATCTACTCCTCAATACCAAATATTCACCAACATTCTAAAGTCACCAACATAAGTTTTACAACATATCTTGGATTACAATGTCATATCTCTCCCTCCCATTAAAGAGGTTGATACAACATGACTTCTTCCAAATAACTACAATTCTAACGCATTTTAATAGTATCATAGGGCACCAGGTTTTTGTAATCCTAGAACATAAGATACAAGATTTAATTGAGGCTAATATTATTGATGTGGGCACACCCACAAAGGCATCAAAAGCACAAAAAATAGAAGACAAAGCACTAAATATATTATTAGATCCATTTATAAAGCACATAAAAAATGAAGCAGGGATCACATCAGGTGTTCACTACACATATCAGACACATACACCACCAACTTCATACCTTACTATTATAGAGGAGGCATACCCATTGCACAACATTAATGAATCTACCATACTATAGTTACACCTATACCACTCATCACATTCTTAGAGTAGGAGATTGTTGATGAAAATAATGTTTTACATGCACTCTTTATATTAGCATACATAGATCATCATCCTATATAGATTGTTATGGTTGACAACAAGTCAATAGTTAACATGCGCACTATGATACTTTTATAGCATTTGGGGTAATCAGCGCAAGATATATTCCTCATAGACATAGTCATTATTGGTTTCAGTGGTCACATTTAGAGCTCCATCAGGGAGATTGTGCATCCATTATAGGTTGGACCAACACATATAGCCACTTAGTTCCTAGTAGTACCTAGTGTAAGCATGTTTGATATGTTATTAGGCAGACCATGGTTATAGCAGATCTGAGCCATCTCATGCATAGTGAATATATGATTGAAGTATATAAACATAAATTAGGTGGTCAAATTTGAGGTTTCACTTATAAGTATCCTCTACCCATCCCATAGGTAGTTATAACACAATCACTAGTTCAATTTTTAACACTATTATTAGATATAAAAAAGTTATCAATTATAGTTTAGAGTATAATTTGTATGCCTACATCATAGAGGTTAGTAGATCCAGTAGTTCAAGTGAGGTCTACTCCTATGTATCAACACATATGCATACTCTCCCATGGAGATCATCATTATAGAGACCCTTACATCAGAGATATGTCACTGATTCTAGAGGATCTTCCTCCACTCAATTTATGTCAAGATCAATATTATTAGGATCTTAGGGTTCTCAGCATAGGGGACCTACCTCACCTACAAATTCTTATACTAGATGGGTTCCTAAGAGTCCTACAACTTATAAGGCATCATAGTCAGTGCCACAGATTCATAACACCACTAAACAGGTAGATATAGACATAGACTAGTCACTACAACAGATTATGAGATCACAATTTCCATTTAATATAACATGCATGATCATAGTTTCTTTATTTGATAAAGGTCACAATGATAGTGAGTCTCCCATGAGACTCATTGGTTAGTATGGTTCCTACCCACTTGTACATACTTTCTTCTCTCTTGCTCATTGTACATAATTTATTTTCATTTGCTTGTACATAGCTTATATCTAAAAAATACAAAAATAATATAACATGCCAAAACATAAAACAATTCAAATATTACTCAAAAAATACAATATTTATAGTTTGTATGCATTTCTATGTTTACACTTCTTCTATTTCCCAAACACTACATATACTAGCTATATTAGTATAGTCAATTTTATCATACATACATGTTTTACTTGTTCTTATCAAGTGCTTGAAGATTGCTTATAGGATTCAAGTCCACTTAACTAATCCAAACTTATTTTTATCCACTCATTGGGGGCATATATCCCGATTTGTGTTTATTCATTTAACACATTCACTCACTTGGGGGGCATCTTATACACAGTTTCTATTACCAAGTTATATCCTTACATTACTTATATTTTAGTTTATGCATTGATAGATTTTGATATTGATCATTGCTACTCATGCTCCAATTTTTTTCTGACTATCACTAGTTTAGACTCAACATATGTACCTCTCACTCTTACATAAATTTGTACTACATTCATTCATGATTACAATTCATAAAATCAAGGTTATTAATCCCTATTTTGCCCTACTTCTGCATACTACCATCTATAGATGTAGCTTTTGAAGATTTTTAATCTCAAGCACACTTAAGGCATTCAATACAACTAGAATTTTAGAATCACTTGAAATTGCACCAATAATTAGGTGGGAGAACTACATCAAGCTTGATCCCTCATTAGAGTATTGGTATGTAGGCAACTCTCTTCATAACAGGGTGTTGAGTATTGTCCAGCCTATTCTACTAATGAACACACACTTTAAACTTGTGTTTTACTTGCAAGGAAGATTAGGGTTGGCATCATAAATCAACAATTAAAGGCACAATACAAATTTTTAAACTTTATGCATGAAATAATAGAAATTAGAAACATAGGCATAGGTACACCTAAACTTTAGGAACAGTCCTACATATAGGACACTAGCACCATTTTCAAGACACTAGAGCCACATGGACCTACTATCTAAGTGTGGTACTACTTTCTAGGAGAGGATCTAACATAGGGATCATATTTATGAAACTTAGACCTATTTATATCCCAGTTTTCAACACTCAGATCTTTTGTATCATGTGTTTTCTAGATAAGTTTTTATTTACACATATTTATTTATATTTTTATAAAGTCAAAGTAAGTCAAATCTTAGAACAAATCAGTGATTATTTATTGCATATTATTTTACTAATTTATACTACTCTATGCTTTAATCAAATTTAAGATTTACATAGCTAAAACTGTAAAATGTTAAAACAAGAGGAATACACATATATGTGTGAACCAACTTTTGCTTTTGTAACTTTTCTTGAGTATTATGATTCCTAGAAGCATCAGAGAATTGGTGCTTCCTCTGAAGCACTTTAAAAGTTAGGTTTATTTTTTGAATTAATGTAGAATTGAGGGTGATCATGCCCTAATTTGGATCAAACATGAATATAAAATAGAACCCATTAAGGGACATATAAAACTCACTTCATGCTCTTGGTATTTGTAACCCCAAGAGGAAAAATGGGTCGAAATCCATATTGATTTCACATTCTATGACACTGAAAGATGTTAAATCTCTAAGTTATGCATTATGCACTTTAACTGAACCAATCAATGTAGATGGATTTTATATTAGATTATCACGTTGTTCCTTAGTTCCTATATCCATGATCAAAGGAGAATGAAGAACGTCTATGCTTCTTCTATGACCATAGATAATAAATAGTATCAAAAGTATTACATGAACATATATCATGCCCTCCATGTGTAAAAAAGTGAAAACTGTATTGTATATAGATTTAGATTTTAAAATTTTTATTTGGAGTTGGTGCATAAATCTATTTCATGCACCAAAAAATGTATGAATTTATACTATGATCATGTAATGTGAATGCATGTGCATGAAAAATGCCCCAATACTCTATACCAATAATTGAATATTTAAATCCTTGTAAATTCATTTAAGCTATGTTTTATACTCAAAATAGATTTCACTCATTGAGACTTAACTCATGTATGAAAATCCCGCTAAAATTTCCCTCATTTTAAGGTGAGGGATGTGTCTTGAAAGTCACACATCTCAAGAGAAAAGATAAATTTATTATGCATATTAGGATGTAATCATTTAACAATGTAGCATATATGAAAAGGTATCTCATCATAGTAAGCTATGTATCATTCAAAAGATGAATGTAAAATATGAGGATATCTCTAAAGTTTTGAGTCTAGATAAATGTATGAATGAAGCTCATACTAGTAGTTGTAACAAAATAAATGTATGCAAGAGTTAGTGCATAATATGAATCATGGCACTCATCAAAATCCACAAGCTTAATAAGCACACAAACATGAGAAGCACAATGCCATATAATAAAGCCAAAGGCCTCATACAAGGTGCATGTTCAAATATCATAAAGGGAAATATTACACATGTAATGCTAAAGTTTGTATGCAAAGGAAATTAAAACTCCAATATCAAACTAAATTCAAATCAAATAAAGGCAAATCAAGTAAATTCAATTCAAAACCAAATCAAACATGATCTATTGGCATATAGACTAAATGACAAGAACCCTTTTAGTATAAATACTTTCCTCTTATATAATGCTAATATCCTACCATCTACCATTTGTACTCATCCATCTTAATCAAACCATCCAACATCCCATACCAAGCTACACTTTATTGAACTTTAGGATGAATGTGATAATTGACTACAACTCCAACAACCATCCCATACTCTTGAACTGTAGAAGATGCACTTTACCAATTTTTAGAATAAATTAGATGAGAACAAATCCTAAACTAACAAGCTTGTAAAAGGCAAGGTAAGTTCACAAAGTTGGGGGGAAAAAAGGTGGTGTTAAGTGGACATGTTTTTTTAAAAAAAAATGATAAATCTCAACTTTTATAGATTATTTAAGATGGCTACACTTAAATTTTGAATATGTTATAGAACATGAATTGTAAATTTCTGAGTCTAGTTCATAAATTACTAATTTAAAAAAAGTAGTCAATTATAATTAGGTCAAACATCTAAAATTTCAAGAGGAACTCATTTTTTATATAAAAATAGAGTAGATAGATGGTCATGTGGCCCTTGATTTTTCAGTGTCATTTAATTTTTTTAAAAACTATTTTATGGAAATTTAGATAAGATCATATAATTTGTGACCTGTATTTTTTATAATTATTTTAACCAATACACTTTTTTTGTCAATTTTAACATATCCTAAAAAAATTTTAAAAAGAGGATAGCTAGTTGTGTGCCTCCCCCAACTATTTCAAAAAATTAAAAATTGGTGTCTTTTTTAATATGTATAAAACTAACCCTAGTTTGTGACCATATAATTTTTTTTGTCATTTGGATCAATGGAAAAAATACATAAACATATATAGACATGTATTGTGTTGGCATATAGTTGCCTAAAAATACATACCTAGAAATCAACATTGATGGAAACCTTAAAATAGTCAAAAGTTTGAAAAAACCATATATTTGGAAAGAGGAGAGTGTGCCTAACATTGTAATAATATTTTTAGGAAATGTACCAATGGAATTCATAGTGTTTATAATGGTGGAAGTTGAATTTTGTTATTTTAAGTCCAAAACACAACTTTCATTGTGCATTTGCAGTTTGAGGCCTTAGGATTAGGAAACAAAGCTATTTCCAAGCCAAAAGGCATGTTTATGAAATTACATATAAAAAATCGCATACACATTATAATTAGTACATGAAATTAAACGTACATTTAATAACACATACAAATTTGTTTGACATAACACCAAAAAATACAAAGCACATTTATATGTGTTTTTGTGTATGTATATATCTATTCACATTTTTAATTTTATATTTTTACTATAAAGGTGGTGTGTGTCAATATATACACTAGCATACAGAGGGCATATTTAATATAGTGGTGCAATTTGGGTGAATTTGAGCCCATGAACCTAATTTTGACTATATAAAATGTGATTCAAGGTTCAACTAGTTTGAATTTAATCACAGAATGAACCAAATAGTCAATTGTTTCAATGGAGGATGCAATTAGGGAAAATTTGAACACTTGAAATTAAATACAACTATAGGATGTGATTTTTGTCTAAATTAGATCATATTTCTTGACATATTTAGTGAATGAGTCAGTTGGTATAATTAGTGATGAAATTTAAGTGAAATTGAGCCCTGTGAACCTAATATTAACTATAGAGGATGTAATTTGGGGCTTAATCGACTCCAATGTCATATAAAAATAAACCAAATAGTCCATTGGTTCAATAATGAAGGTAATTAGGGCCAATTTGAGCCCTTTCAACTTATTTGTGATTATAAAATGTGATTCTAGGCTCGATCGACCCCAATTTCATCAAAGAATGAAGCAAAAAATTGTTTGGTTCAATGAAAGATGCAATTTTAACTATATAGGATGTGATTTGGGCCTCAATCAACTCCAATGTCATAATGTAATGAATGAAATAGTTGTCTATTTCAATCATGGAAGCAATTAGGGTCACTATGAGTCCTTTGAATCTACCTGCAACTATACAATTTGATTTGAAGCTAAAAATGCTTTGATTTCATCATAGATTGAGCCAATGACTTAATTGGTGTAATAAGCGACAAGATTTTGGAAAAATTGAGATATTTGAACCTAGTTTCAATTGTATATGATGTGATTTAGAGCTAAATTGAACCCAATGTTATCACATAATGAACTAAATTGTTGATTTATTCAATTAGGGAGTCAATTGAGGCCAATTTGAGCCCCTTCAGCCTAACTACAAGAGTAGAACATCATTTGGGTATAAATTATCTTTGATTTCATTGATAATTGATCCAATTAGTTAATTAGTGCAATTATAGACATGATTTGGGCCAAATTGAGCCTCACGAGCCTAATTTATAGCTTGATCAATTGTATAAGATGTAATACTTTACTTAATTAACCTTTTTTTTTAAAAATACAATAACATAAATAGTTAGGACTAAATTGAACCCCTTGAACCTAACTGCAAGTATAAGATGTGGTTTGGGGTTAAATTAGCTCATATTTTCTAAATTATTGAACCAACTAGTCAATTTTTAGAATCAGTGATGCAATTTATACAAAATTGAACCACATGATCCTAGTTTTGACTATATAGGATGTAATTTAGAGCTCAATCGACCACAATGCCATAAAAAAATAAACCAAGTAGTAATTTTACTTAATCACAAAGGCAATTGGGCACAATTTAAACCCCTTAAACCTAATTATGACTATAAAATGTGATTTGGGGCTCAACCAACTCTAATGTCATCACATAATGAAATAAATAGTTGATTGGTTCAATCATGGAGGAATTTAGGGTCAATATTATTTGCTTGAACCAAATTATGACTATATAATGTGAGGCTAAATTGTTTATGATTTCATCATAGATTGAGCCAATTAGTCAATTACTTTAATTGGTGATAATATTTTGGAAAATTGAGCAATGTTAACATAGTTTTAATTGTATATGATGTGATTTGGATCTCAATTGTCCCTAATTTCATCACATAATGAACCAAATAATCAATTTCTTTTATGAGGGAGGTAATTGAGGCCAATTTGAGCCCCACCAACCTAACTGGGAGAGTGGTATGTGATTTAAGGCTAAATTATCTTTGATTCCATCATGAATTATTCTAATATGTTAATTGGTGCAATTAGAGATGTGATTTGGTCCAAATTGAAACTCGTGAACCTAATTTACATATCAATCTATTATATATGATGTAATACATAGATTAGTTTTATCACAAATGTAATTACAGCCAATTAAAACCCCTTAAACCTAACTATCAGTATAGGATGTGATTTGGGGCTAATTGAGCTATGTGTGAACCTAATTTTAATTATATATGATGTGATTTATTCATCAATCAACCCTAATTGCTTCATATAATGAATGAAATATATGGTCTTGCCTTAATCACAGAGACAATTGAGGCTAATTTGAGTCCCTTCAACCTTACTATGACTATAAGATTTTACTTGGGACTCAATTAGATCTCTGATAATGTTGAAAATACAAGCACACTCATATAGATCTATGATGCAACCGAGAATGCATCTTTTAAGCAATTTGTGCGTAAGTATGAAATAACTAGAGGGATGTCAAACTCTATCAATAATGCATCCAAGAGGTATAATTTTTTAATAATAGGCATTATACTTAGATACTTTATTAGGACTCATTTTCGAGATCCAATTATTTGACCCACCTAAGTTACACTTGAGGGGGGTGTTAGTGTAGGTTTTTTCTCACTTTCAATTTTACCTACACAATTTTTAGTTAGGTTGCTTAGGGTTGTTAAGGTCATTTAGTGAAATACACTCAATGGATTTTCTAATAGTGATTTAAGTTGTTACCTTTTTGGTGACCTAATATCTCACTATATATTATACCTCTTTTGTAATTTTTGACTAATCAGTTAATGAAGCTTTTGATGCATTTGATGCAACTTTTATGTTGTGGAAATCTTTTTCTCACCTAATTCTAAGGTTTTTGTGCAATCTATAACGTTTAAATATCTTGAAATATTTAGACAATGAGCATGTACTTTATTTTATTAAAAATCTATTGAACAACATTACACATCAAATTGTTAGAAATGAAAGTCTAAGGTATTTTACAAAATCAATTTACACTTGCATTACTTATACCAAAGGTTGTAATAGGAGAAAGATCATATAGTTGCATGACCACTATTACACATAAATACCTAGAAAGGAGAACCACATATGAGTCAGAGGCCCTCTTCAGAGTATATGACTATTTAGGTAACACTTATAAATAATAGGGCTATTAGGGTTAGTTCGACTCAAGTGCTAACCCGTTTTTATTGAGGCATGGGAGGCTAAGCACAAGAGAAGTAGGGTATCTCTTGTTAGTTGTGTTTCATGCATAATTCGACCTGATACGAAGTATAAAATGGGGCTATATTGGATATCACAACTTCATGGAAAGTTTGAACTGATTCTAATGTGTATTTTGAACCCATTAGCCCAGCCCTAAGAGGTTCAAATCCCTCATACAATTTTTTTTTGAACCCGTCAGCCCAGCCCTAAGAGGTTCAAATCAGTCGCATGGCACATCGTAATGGTTTTTTATAGTGTAAATTTATTCTTCTCAAGTATGTTTCCTTTGTTTCCATCAAATATATTAACTTTTCTTACTTTTAGATTTTTATCATTATCAAATGAATTATATAAAATAATATTATAAATTTTTAATAATACCATGGTATTGTGGGGATTCTCTTTGAGCCACATAAACATCATCATTGTTTATTTTTATAGGCAATACTATTCAATCAATATTTTAATACATTTTGGATTTGATCTCAACTTTTTTTGCTTTACTATCGATTATAAAGGCCACCAAAGCCTCATCATCACATGTTTGTAAGAGTAGGTTTTGTCCAAATTATATTTTTATAACTTCTTCATTCTTGTGCATTTTGCAGAGATATACTATGTTTTTATGTATCTTTTTCATTAATGTTCTTATGATGAATACCTCTTTACCCCCTATATTAGGTAAAATTTTCAAGAAGAATTCAAATACAATAATCAATTAAAGCATGCCAATAAATCAAAAATATATTCTAAACTCTCACTAAACACTCTGATTAGGCAAGGTTGGTACAAAAGACAACACAATAACAATTGAAATATGTAAATATACCTCAATAATGTAGCATAATATACCTCCAAAATTGAATGATGTGACCCAATAACAAATTATTCCAGCAACTACAATAATATGTGAAAGAGGTTTCTCAAATTTAAATAGGATAAAGAGTGATCATAGATCTAGACTTTCTTTGAACATATTAGATATGTTAATGTTTCTTTCCCTTTGTGCACCTCATGCTCTATATGAGGTAGATTAGAATGTTATTTATGATGCATGGAAGCATATAAAAGTTTGAAAGCCTATTGCACTAGATAAATAGATCCATATTTTTGCCACACACATGATGGTATTTTTAAATGGAAATATGCTCACATGATACAATATTGAAGACTAACTTAGGGGCAATTCTAGAGTATTTTAGCTCTAGAGTATAGCATCCCTTGGAGCACTTCAAATATGGAGTGTTCATTTAGAACTAGCTCTAGAGTATTTCAGCTCCATAGTTTGGCATCCCTAATGTATTTCAAATCTGACGTGCTCATTTAGAACTAGCTCTAGAGCATTTTACCTCCAGATTATAACATCCCTAGAGAACTTCAGCCTCTAAGTGTTCAAATAGAGCTAGCTCTAGAGTATTTTAGCTCTAGAGTATAACATCCTATCGAGTACTTTACCTCAATAATGTTCAATTAGAACTAGCTCCAGAGTAATTCACCTTTAGAGTATAGCATCCCTCATAGTAATTCAGCTCTAGAGTGTTCATTTAGAACTAGCTCTAAATTAATTACACAAGTAGCTAGAGAGAATGTCATGGTCCTTATTTTTGAACATATTGACAACATTATAAATGTATTTTAGATCTGGAAGTGTGTTGAGGGCACTTAATTATGTTACTTTGAAAGGTTGAGGTAGTTTTTAAGAGCTTCCTAGTAATTTTGAAAAGCTTACTTCAGTAAAATATCTAACCTTGGAGTCTTGTTAGAGCTTGTTAGTCTTCCTTATAATTTAAAAAAATATTATTTAACTTGGAGTCTTGTTGGGGTCCTCTTGGTCTTCCTTATAATTTTGAAAACTTTATTCCTTAGATAATTTTAACTTGAAGTTTTTACTTTGAGTTCTTCCAACTTCCAGAAATACTATTAAAATTGAAGTATAAAAAATTTTAAAAATATTTTTTTTTAACATATTTTTTAATGACTAAAAGTTAAAAATAACATTATATCTAACATATGTTTAGTGATGTATGTACTTGATTTACTATTGTTAATCAAAGTGCACCCAAATCATACAACTTTTCATCATGGAATGATTGGATGAATAAATATTAGATTTGAATTTTTGAGATTTTTACTTGTGTATGTTTTAGTCATTATTTAAATTACCTCCATGAGTAGTCATTATCCACCTGATATTTTGAATCTCATGTATTTTTGGTAATAATAAAAAGGCAAGTGGAATCACTTTAGCACATGACCACCATAAGTATTTGTTAGTAAGGGTGAGGAATGGTGAATATAATTCACCACTTTGGGCTTCTCATTCTGTAACGTATTTACTCATTGACAAAACCTTTTGTTGAGTGTGGTGACTAATAAATCACCATTGTCTCACAATTATTACCATTGTGGGATTATCCCAATTACACCCCAATCATGTATTTTTAATGTTTATTTGAATGTATTTAAATTATTTGTATTGTTAAAATTGTGTATTTATTATAAATGTAGTGGAATAAATTTTAAAGAGAGTTTGTTTTCCTTCTTTTATAATATTTATATATTTACTATCCTTCATTATTCCATATTAATCAAATAATAATGCAAGAGAGATATGAAGGTCACATGGTGATCATATTGTTGATATTGTAATGAAGTAAAGTCTTGGTGATCAATATTTCTAAGATCTAGTGTTACCTTATTTAATCTCATGCCTTTTGATTTGTGTATTATTAGCATCCATGCCATTTGAGTGACATTTGTCAACAATTACCCATGTAACAAAAATAATGGGAAAATGTGTGGAGATCATGATATCCATTGGAGGGGAAAACCATTTCTTGAAGTAAATAACCATATTTATGAGAAAATCATGGGGTTTTGATCCTTGCTTGTTAAAAATGTGAACAATATGTTGCACAACTCCATTAACTAATCATGTTTTTTCCCATAAATTGGATGTAAACATAATTTATTCTAATTTACGCAATAATACTATAGTCTCCAATTGACTGTCATTGAGGTTAGGCAATACTTGTTGTCTGCTCTATTCTACTTTATTTATTGCAACCATGATGACACTTGTTGTTTCCTCTATTCTAATTTACTTATTTTAAGTGGAAGGTTTAACAATGTTATAATTTATTTATTATGTAATGTTACTAAATTGTTAGTCACATACATATGTGTCTATGTTTTAAGGTTTGTTGTTCTTAACATGAGAATATTCCAATCCTCTTTTATCGACTCTACACTTTTGATTATTGATTAATAAATTTATGAACATTAACTGGGATGAAATGTATGCTTGTTGATGAAAAATTATATCTAATGTTATAATTATGTGAAATGTTTGTCACATGTATATTATAAAATTAATTACATGCATACATTGTTATTTACTTAATGGGGGGTTGGGGGGTAGCTCACATAGCTTTCAAAAAAGTCAGTGTTTGTCCCTTTAGGGCCTTCATTTCTATCATTGGAATTTGAAACCTTGAATGTATAGTTGATGCATTTATGTTGAAAGTTGTGGCCCCTGTTAGAATAAGTAAAAGAAGAGAAGTTTTGATTTTGATTGTGATTCCATATAGTGCACGTTATTTTTTTTAAATGACAGGAGTATGTAATAAGACTAATAAAATGGTAAAACCATGTGCATAAAATAAATCAATGATAGAACAAACCAAAACAACAACTAATCTACTTTATGGCCTATAATAGGAAAAGTGAAATAATGACAAGACATGAAAAAATAAAACTAAGTAAAATAATAGAAATTAGTGATGAAATGATGACACCCTGGTATAATCTTTGGACTCTAGAATTGGATATGGATAATGCATGTGGCTAAGAAGCTTTTTGTGAATATGGAGGTTGAAATATATAATATTGGATTGGATGATTTTTTGAACCATTAAATATGCCTAGGTAGTTTTAGTCATCGAATATGCTCTATCTGTTGTAGTGATGAATTTATTAATTAATGAAACTTAATGACACTTATATTGAATGGGGGGTTGGGGGGGGGGGGGGGGGTGGTAGCTAGCTTAGCTTGCAAAAAAAAATCAATGTTTGTCCCTTTAGGGGTTTCATTTCTAGCATTGGAATTTGAAACCTTGACTATATAGTTGATGCATTTATGTTGAAATTTGTGACACCCATTAGAAGAAAGAAAGGAAGGGAAGTTTTGATTTTGATTGTGAGTCCATATAGTGCACGTTATTTTTTTAAAAATGACACTAGTGTATAATAAGACTAATAAAATGGTAAAATCATTTGTATAAGAGAAATCAATGATACAAAAAACCTAAACAACAACTAATCTACCTTATGGCCTCTAATAGGAAAAGTTAAATAATGACAAGGCATGAAGAAATAAAACTAAGAAAAATAGGAAAAAGTAGTGATGAAATGATGACACCTTGGTATAATCCTTGGAATCTATAAGTGGATCTAGACAATGCATGTGGCTAGGAAGCTTTGGGTGAATATGGAGGTTAAAATCTATAATATTGGATTCGATGATTTTTTGTACTGTTAAATATGCCTAGGTAGTTTTAGTCATCGAATATGTTCTGACTATTTTAGTGATGAATTTATTCAAAGTTGTTTAATCTATACTATACTCAATTTTTGATTCTAATATTTTTTAAATAGGTGCATAGAGTGATGTTGTACAGTCTTGTGTCTTTACTTTCCATAATTTTCAAGAAAACTCCTTTGATTTGTCTTATTTCGATTTCTTGACCTAATTTTGCAAACAAGCATGTAAGATGAGAAATAAAAAGTATTCTAAATAAATTTGCGTACATAGTTATATTCATGGGGTGAATTATCCTATGCAGATGGATATCCATCTCCACCCATATCCACATCAACTTGTGTCTTTGTGTTGTCCCCTACTAGGTCTCTACAATATTAGGAAATAATATTAGTTGTGGACTCTATGCTAACACTATATGCATTATACACTAGACTTTGCATCATGTATTACTTTAATATCAATAGGTGAATCCACCTTCCCTATCAAAATTAGTTCTAACTCTACCACACTAGGTTGGCCCCTCTCAACAAGATGTCTGCCAATTATATGCATTTGAGTCCAAGCCCATGGGCATAGAGGGATGTCATTTATAACACCAAACTACCTAGTGATGTGATCACATACTCCACATCACCATCCATGAAACTTACAACTGACCCTGATCTAATGTAGTTATGCATCATCCTCTGAACACTTTATGAAACCTCTTTAAAGTCTCTATATAATAATATCTAGTGTTAATTGATAAATAAACACATGAAAATCCATATTAATACTCCTAATAATAAGTGTGATACTCACCCATCTTTGTGCAAACATTTGTGAGTGAGCCTACTCTACATGCAATGTGCCTAAGGGTTGAACCACTAATATGTGCTTATATTCCCATACGTAAAATAAAGTCATCAATCTAAACCCTCCAATATAATCCTCAAAAGTGAAATGACACAAATATATGTATAGATGTGTAAGAATAGTGTTGACCCAAAAATACATAGTCTAATTTTTTTTAATATCATGAACACTAGAAAGCATCCAATATGAAATTTCCATACTGCCTCTATCTACTGTTGTGCAAGAAGCTAATAAAATGCACAAATAATTATGCAAGTGTGGAACGTGCCCTAATCCAATCTTCTATAATAAGATGATAGAATCATCTCCTCTATAATGAGATACTCATCCATTTCTAGTCATATACTTATGGGCACACCCTTTTGGGCCTTGTCCCTTTGCACCCTACATAGTATCTCGAGTCCCTACCATTGATAATATCATAATCCTCCAAACATCCTTTAATGTCATAGTCATCTCCCCTATAGGGAACTATAAAGTATAAGTATTTTCAGTCCATCACTTTTTAATTTTAGTCATGAAGTGCATATCGTAAAGATCGATGGCTAAAATACCAACATGGCCTAATCATACTATTTACTGGTTCTCTCTCTACATCACTCAGATATAATGCTAATATGGTATCCATATGCTAGTTGCATCATAACTTCTTCATGTGTATGTATCCCTATAATTTGATAAAAATACAAGATCAATTCAATAGTAATTTGTCAACAAAATTAATTATAGCAATCAAATTATTATATTTGAACTATCATTTTTATTAGATGCCCATGGAACATAATATATTCATATAGTAGATAATTATAGTAGGAATAGATATAGGTTTGGCAAGGGTCAAGTAACTCCATCAAATTCAAGATAGCTCTATAGACTCTAAAACTTTAGACACTCAAATTTAGTAATTAAGTGCTTGACAATGTTTAATCTCAACATCCTTACCCTACTTAGCATATTCACCATTATGTTAACTTGAAATATATATGGGATCATTCATAATTCTAAAAAAAATATTAATACTACTTATAAAATCATTTAGGAATTAAAAACTCCTATTATCCAAATTCCAGTAGTCTCTATCCTTCTAGGATAAGACCACAATAGGTATTTAGGGTCGTAGTGCAGTCTTGTCTACTAGTGAGACCTTGTCCCCCGTGATGCAATGATAAATTTTAAAATTCAAGACATTTCATATTACCCTTCCCATGATTTTAATAAGGTCAATTAATGATAATATTTCAAATGTTCTTTTATATAAATAAATCAAGACCTCTCCAAACACATCTAGCAATCAAATGACAATTCTACTGTACATTGAGAAAAAGGGCGCTAATCTTTCCAATTTCAATTTTAATTTATCCTAATAGTCATAACCCAAGTCTGAAGTTATTTTATTATAGTTTAAGTGCACTATTTATTAATTATTCAAGTTAATATATCTAGTTTCTTTCATATAAAAAATACCAAGATTCGCACACTCATTGTAGGAGGGAAATATAGATCCACATGAGGCCCTTTTAGGCTATATAGGCAACACTTATATTTTATAATTTTTTTAACGATAACTCAACTATTTCCTTTACTTGATTACCCTCTTTGTAGTTTATATCCATTGTGTTTATTGTGAAAAATCTAGGTTTTTGATTTTGTAGGTCTTCCTGACATCAAATCGACACATGAGATAATCGGTAATTCCTCACAAACATGAGTAAGTACCTATATTGGAAAATAAATCTCATAGTTGAGTAAAATGTGGCCATAATCAACAAATAAGGATGCAATATGACCCCATCCTCCTAGTTTCATATTGTCCCACCATAATTTGAAATTATGTTTTCAGTTACGATACATGCCATGGGGATTTTTAGTCAGTTTTCATTAAAAGTAGACCTACATAGTCAGAAATAAATCAAATCTAATCTAGGTTTGTATATTTTTTGTCAATTTACTATTTATAGCTTATTTCCTATTATGTAGATTACTATATTTCACATTTAGGTTCTGTATATATAGTATTCAAAAATAATATTTCAATAGTTAATTATTTATAAAATATAATTGTTAAATAAAAAGGAATAGATTAAACATTCTAGCGACCTTATAATTTTTTAGAACAGTGCTTGCTATGTTCTTTATTTTTGTCTCAGGATCTCATAATGTTTTTATGATCTTCCTCTTCAATTAGTAAAGACTTTTTATCCTTTAGAAAACTAGTTTTTAACACATTTTTATATTAGCATCAGTGAAATAATCTTATATGCTCATTTTAAAAATGTAAAAAAAGGGTCTAATGAAACAATCAATGAATATGTTCTAAGATACAAAAATATGCTAGGAAAAATGATAAATTAAATCACCTATAATGAGCTGTAGGATATCTTCACTTAAATTTTGCTATCTACACTTCAAGAGTCAATTATATTTGATAACTTCAGATCATTTGATGAGATCTATCATATAATCAAAGAGCATGAAGTCAAATTTATCACTTTGAATAAGCTTAAGTGTATTTCAAATAATATCCACCACTAGATCTACATTTCAAAACATTCCCCTATATTTCCTTACAGGCATGATAAAGACACAACACTCCTAATTTGTCTTCATTTATACTCTTTTTAATTTGCAGGTTTGGTGGATCATTTTCTTTTAGTATATTCTATTTAAAACCATAAATTATATTTTGCATATATATTAAATGTTCGTTATACACCATATATATGTATATATATTTAATAATATAAAAATCATTTTAATTAATATAAGTATTTTTATTTATTTCCTTATATATAAAGATGTTTGAGTCTCAATCCCTAGCAAAACCTACATACAGTGTATCCTATTCAATTAGTAGGGGGGAAATGTGAAGGGTTCTCATCATCATCCCCTTCCAATAGGTGGGGATGACATTATCCTCCCCCTCTTTCCATTTTAAAGATTATAGGGGTAGCTGGCCCTTGGCTGATCCCCCAAAAAATGTTTTATTTTATTTTATTTTTTATAATATTATTATTAGCCACCAAAATGAAATTTCATCAATATATATATATATATATATATAAATATATATATATATATATAAATATATATATATATATATATATATATATATATATATATATATATATTGTATAATGATCTTTTCAAATATCATTGTGTGTGTGTGTATCACTAAACTTATTATTTTATTATGGGATAGAAGAAATGAATTTGATATATATATGTGTGTGTGTGTGTGTATCACTAAACTTGTTATTTTATTATGGGATAGAAGAAATGAATTTGATATATATATATATATATATATATATATATATATATATATATATATATATATATATATATATAAAATATATATATATATATATATATATATATATATATATATATATATATATATATATATATATATATATATATATATATATATATCAAATTCATTTCTTCTATCCCATAATAAAATAACAAGTTTAGTGATACACACACACACAATGATATTTGAAAAGATCATTATACACTTTATACTTTAAAATGCATTGTATAAAGTAAACAATTTTCACATTTATTTTGTGATTGGAACAAATTCACAATAGTTATTTTACTTTTCAACACTAGATTGCAAGATGAAGGAGAGAGATAAGGGAACAAAGAGAAAGGTATAACCATAATTTGAAAAACCTAATACTTAATTTTCACTTCTTTGTTCTAACAAAAGGGGCTCCATTTGGGGGAGTGAAGAGAGTCCATGAATTGGAGAATAAAAAATCACATAAAGAATAGGCAATCCACTTGTCATTAGAATAATTTAAGTTAGACAATCATATATATTTTTAGCCTACTAAACTACATTTAGTCTTAACAAAGCCCCAACAAGGGATAAGCTAGGAGATAAAAAATATGAAAGGTAAGAAAGGCAAGGTTGAAGTTTATTTGGGATATATCTCCCATTAGCAAGTGGTTCTTATTTTTTCCCTTATGATTCCATTTATGTCTGCCCTCGGTCCTACTTATTGGGACCTTTTTTTTTATCCTTTCAAGGTCATTTATTGAAATACCCTACTTTTTAAGGGTTTATTTTATTTCTACTCAGGAGGATTCTCCTATAGATGTATCCTCATCTCTTACTTTCCTCATTTTCATTTGTAATGTTGTTGCATATACATAATGTACTTTCAAATTTTAATTAATATGATGTTAAAAATTTATTCTGGATTGAAAAATGTCCAGATAAAAAATAACCAATTTTCATAATAAATTTATTTTCAAAAATCAATAAAGATTTATAAGAGAGATAAGAAATATTTATGTTTTCATTATGAAGGAAAATCTCAAAAAACAAACACAAGATGCACTAAAGGAGACAAAAAATAAGGCCCACCTCTTCTCCTTCTCTTATCATGACTCCAAGACTCCAAGAAGATCTCCTCCCAAGATCTTCCTCCCATGGTTACAACAACCCCAAAAATGAGCCTGGTAGAAGTTTATATTTAAAATATGTCCCACTAAACTCTACCCACTTTCATTTATGGAGGGGAGTACCCTCCTTACAAAGGGTCATTTCCTTATTATAAAAGGACTCATACCTTTCATACTATGCCCATAATTTTTATTACACACTTAAGACTTTAATGCAATCAACATGTGAACTTATTACACAAACCATTAATTCATTAGCATGCCCACTTGGGCCTCTTACACATAATTAATTCAGTTACACAAATTCCAAAACACTCAATCTAGTGGGTCAAGCCTACGTTATAATCTAAGACTCTAAGCATAAGCCTATTAGATAGAGCTCATAGCCTTTATAGGAGGTTTATGACCATTTTTAAAAATATATTTATTAATGATTTTAAGGATAAGGAAATATATGTTTAACATGTGAAATTTATTGAATTAATCTTTCTTTAATTATTAACAAGCATTAATCCATGCGCACAAGGAGGGAAATAAAATTCAAAATATTATACATCCCAGGGGTCACCACACACATCAAACACACTAAATTAACTATGGGAAGTAAATTCCACATGAGGGGTATTACATACTCCTCTTATAAAATCATCATGCTCGATGCGCCAATCAAACATTAAGTGAAAAAATACAAACACACTTTCGAAAGGATACACTAAGTTGTAACTCAATCAGAATTAATTGAGATAACATTATCTTGTATTTATATCACATATTATAGATTTTTTTAATTATAATAACTTATTTTTAAAAGTTAGATTATTCTTAAAATTTTCAAAGAAGGGTTTCATTTTCTACACTGAACATCATTATACGTATCTTAGAAAGGTTTTCTCATATGATTTTTTTTTAAATTTTCAAATGTCAACATCCTTTATTTTATTGTGTAATTAGATTCACTTTAAATATATGAATTTTATATTTATCCCAAAGGTTTCTAAGTTAATAGTTGATATTAATTTTATTGGGTAGTTCCCATAGTGTCATATTATCATCTAAAGCTGTCACAACCAACTAAAACCCCAATACTTTTTGTTTCCAAATAATTATAATAAGTATCATGTGAAATAATACTATATTTATGTTTTAATATCATAATAAATAAGTTAATCACCATCCCATGACAAGATTATGTTGTTAAATTTCAAGTGTCATCTAAATAGAGCTAAATTCAATGATGAAATAAAATAGCAATCTGTGTGCTCTAGAAATAATCTAATTAGACCTTCCAATAAAATCCTCCTTAGTCATATCAAGAGAATCCTCCTTAGATATATTAATAAAAACTTTCTTAGATGTCATAAAACATAAGAAAGCAGGTGCTTTAGCTAAATCCTATGTGAAACAACCACATCTAGTGGGCATGAGGATGGCTCATAAATTGATCTCATAAGCTTGTCCATCACACCCTCTAGCTATATTCCAAGATACTTATTATCCCTTAAACATGTAACTAGCATACAATGTTGACATTAAAACATACATGAAACCAACATTCAATCAATGAAGTAAAAGCTCACTAGAAATTAACCCAAAAGCCTCCCCATAAATTAACCCAATAATTTAAATGACCATAAAGGAGAACCAAAAATAGAAAGAATTAATATCAAACAAAATCATCACAATAATTTAATAATTCAAAATCCAAGTGGCCACATCGATGAATCAAATTTATAACAAAATTAATTGAAAATCATCAAAATAACATCATAAAATAAATTTAAACTTAAGAAAAAAAGCGTTTGTTTCAAAAACATTTTTAAATCAATAATTAAACAAATAACTCTCAATGTATAAGTATTGTAAAATCCACATTACAACACTATGTGGTTAAGAAAGCCACTCAATGGGAGAAGAAAAAATGTAAGCCTTGATTACCTCCTGAAGGTAAAATAAATACAACTATAACATCATCATCTATATGCCTCCAAACTAGGTTCACAAGGCTAAAACATAGGATGTTATTCACACAGTTAAGTTAAAAGTATTGAATTAAAACTCTTTAATAATTTCACGTGGGTGTGATAATCACAAGTTTGTTTACTTGACAAGTGCATAATTGGGTTACATAACACAATTGACATTTTGCATTAAAAATCCATCATATCACACAGTATTTTTATTTAGAAAAGAATCATTATTTTCAAAGTTCTATTATATATGTAAAGCAATGTGGGGGATTACACAATATGTTACAATTATACATGTACATGAAAAATTACAATAGTTAATGATACCTATATTTAGCTCAAGATATGTTCATGATAATGGGTATAAACACATCACAACATGATAACATAATTTCACTGGTAATGCACAAGGATTAAAGTAGCCTCACCAGTCCAACTATTGTACACATATTATCATCTATAACATAACATATATCAAAACTGCTTTCAACTAAAGAACAAGCCCTCATACCACAAATATCACCTAGTGTCACTAGAGTGTCCCATAGAAATACATATGTTTTCTATGTTTAACCAATCATGAATCTCAACTACTATGAATTGAAAAAAATAATGTTAACATCCCTCATAAATAGTATCTCTACATGTAAAAGTCTCAAGGAATTATTTTGATCAAACTAAAACTATTCATCATGCTTTTTATCTATTGAATAAGGTAGCCAAACTAATGATACTGATTTTCCTAGAGTTCCTAGCTTGAACCCATGCCCTCTGATACCAAAATGTCATGCCTAATTTTTTGTCCCAAAACCCTTGTAATTTTATTAACTTAATTCAAATGATTAATTGATTAACTGATGTCACATAATATTTTGACTATTGTCATTATCCTTCCAGTGTTATCATGAGAGTGTGATACAATTTTTTTAAAATTATTTATTAAATCTTATTTAATTTCAATAGCAAGGATCGTTATGGATCCAAAATACAAACATTATTAGGTGAGAGTTCAGTTCAAATCTATTTTTTGAAAGCATTAACTTAATTACCTTATTAAGTAAGAGGGGTTATACAATGTCTTAAAAATAAGGATTATTTACTTATATTTTCTTGATTTAATATTTCAATAATACATTAAAATATTTAACTCAAATCAAAACACACAAGTGATAATAAGTGAACCAAGAAAATGATAATTAAATAATAAGGTTACCACCCTAAGGCTCACCAAGGAAGAGTCCTTACACACAAATCAAGGAAGGTTTGTAATAATAAATCCCTCATCTTGAGGTAGATAACATAAAATCAATTCAATCTTAATATATAGGGATTAAGTTTAATCTCAAATTTTAAAATTATAATCTACAAATTTAACTACACAAAAATATAGAAGACTAACTCGAGGGAGGACAATGAGACACCCTTAACCTACCCTATAACCTAGATCCAATGCCCCATCATAACTTGGGTAGCCTACATATCCACTCCTTAGAATTAGAGTTCGATGTAGTTCTCCTTGAACTTTTGATGGCCTCCTTTACAAGACATCATAAAAAAAAAGAGGGTTGGTACTCTAAGCCAGCAAAGGATAAACAAAACCATTCAAGTGAGCTTATATAAGCTCTGGTTATCTAGTATATGATGAAACCACAATCTAGAATCGACCACTAAACATAAAACACCTATCCAACTCAAGTGTGTGTGCTTACATAAAAGCACTATTATACTAGAGCATAAATGAGGGTCAAGAGGAATGACAAAGGAACCCATATTCCTTTGATTCAACTAGAATTTAAATATTAACACTCTTTACTTTACAATTCTCAGATAATCTTCATCTCTTGAGCATATTCATATAAACAACCAAGGTCAAGACATAATAATAGAACTTAATTTCTAGAGGTATAACAAGGGTCACAACCCAACATCCAACTATGAACTCAAACACTATACATATAAGTATAACACAAAGCTAAAATATAAGTTTATCAATGCATAAATAGAACACCTTAAAGATACATAATATGGATAATCACTCTAAGGGTTATTTGTTCATGTACATGTTCTAATACCACCTAAGAGTTAGTCCTTGATGCCCATACTAAGGAAGCATCATAATGGTTAGTTATCTATACCTACACTCACTCTGCAAGATGCGTACATATTTGTGGTAATTACCTATACATCAAACATTAGGGTTGGTTTTATTTCACCCATTCCTAAATGAATGTTAGTTAAAAATTAAAGGCTTTTGACCTTCATCAATTAGACACAAGGCTAAGCTTATATAGTTACCCCTTTCTTATAACACCACAACCACTCATTGGCCCAAGCATAGTTAGGCACTAACAAATGTTTATAAAATTCTTGTAAAAATATGAAAAAAGGCACACTTATACATCTTAAGTCTAGGAGAGAAAAACAAGCTTTACTCTATGATGAAGTTTAAGTCAACTTATAGTAATACCCATATTTTTAGACCTAACAAGGTGCAACTAAGGCCTTAGATAAAACATTTAAGACATAAAACCCAAACTAAGGTTCAATATATATCGCAGGCTAAAATAATTTAAGATAACCAAATAATAATATATTTTTGACAATTATGTGCTTACACAATAAAATATGCTCCTAAAAAATGCAAAACACACCAACTCCAAGTTGGTAAACTAGGTACAAAATCACCCTTGCTTTAATTTATGAAAAGAGAGAGAATATTTCAAAGCATTATAGCCTATTCTATAAGCTATAATTAACATGTTTGAAGCTTTGGATTTTTTTTTTGATATAAATTAACTAATTTACTAAGCATTCTAAACTAAATTTAATAGACTAAAAAGTGTCTTACAAAAAGTATACTTAAATAGGCTTTGAAATTTCCTTGTTAAAAATAGTAGACACTTATGATAACTTTATTTTATTATTATACAAGTAATTTTAAGCTATTATATTTTGATTACAAATTTTAGTTTTGATAAATTCTTTTTTTTGGTATTTTATTTATGTTAATTTAAAATTGACTTTGAGAACAAAAAGGAGATAAAGAGATTTTACCCCTGTAAATGTCTCCCGGAATTGATTAAAAAAGATAGTTCTTGATGGGACTAAATTTTTTATAATTACCAATTCCATATTTCATATCTAAAAATAATTACTTTGGAGACTTATATTTTGTAATTTTAAAATATAATTATTTATTCTCTATTATATCCGAATCGACTTTGGAGGCAAGAAAAAGAGATTAAAAGTTTGCTCTTGATACGCTATCTAGAATTGGTCAAAACGGTAGATTCTGACAGGATTAAAAATTGTTTAAATATTTCTTAAAAATTTTAGTTTCAAGTCTTACTTTTGATAAATTATTCATTTAGATATTTAATTAGTTTGATTTATATAAGGGTTTAAATCAAGTTGAATAGGATGTAAAAGCACTCACGTAGCTAGTTTGAAGTAACAAGGTCTTGTTTTAATGGGTTAGGTTTACCATGGACTTTGATAGGCTTGAAATTAAAATAAAGACTAGCTCAAGTAGAAATTGGCCCCATGATCAAATTTCTATCTGCTCAAACATTGATCCCCTTTATTTAAAAATTGCTTATAAGAGATTTGAATTATGTCTTTTAATAAGCCAAGGTGAGGAATATTTAAAATTGTTTAGTGGAATTATTTTGAAAGTTTGCACAAATAATCTAAAAGGGATAAAGAAAAGGGTTAGGAGTACAATTAATTTATTAAGATAATTAAAAAAATCATAACTTCTCACTTGCCTAGGTGTGGTGGGTCAAATCCCTACCATTAGATTGAGTGGATCTCCACCACTAGATTTAGGTTTCAAAAGTTTGTCCTAAATTTCCTTAAGGACATGAAAAAACTCAACACTCTTAATTTGTCTTCATTTATCCTCTTTTCATTTTACAAGTTTGATGGATTTTTTGAAAAAGTGGAGCACAAGAAAACTCAAAGAATATAATATATGCTACATGTTTGAGTCTATATATACATTATATATACTCAATACATGCACATACCCATTTTATTTCATTTTATTTAACACCAAAAAATATATTTTACACACACGTGAGCGCGCGCGTGCACGCATGCGCGCACGCGCGCGCACACACACACACACACACACACACACACACACACACACACACACACACACACACATTCAATAATATAAAATTCATTTTAATTAATATAAGTATATATTTTTGTTTATTTATTTTTAATTTTTTTATTTATGAAATTAATCAAAGGGCTATAGCCCTATGCAACCAAGCTGAAGGGTGATTAGAACTCAAACCCCAGTAGCAGCCAACATACAGTGTGTCATGCTTATATTAAGAAGGGGAAATGTTAGGGGTTGACATCCTCATCCCCTTCCTTACTACATTACAGTAATTATGGATAGTGTAGTTTCCCCCCTCTCTCCATTTTGAAGGATATGGGGGTGGTCGACATGTGGCCACCCCCCATAAATGTTTTTTTTAATATTTTTATTAGCCACCAAAACACAATTTCACCAATTATTATTATTATTATTATTATTATTATAATATATTTAATAATTCATTTATTTTATCTCAATAAAATAATAAGTTTAATGATATCATTAAATTTTTATTTATTTATATATACAATGATATTTGAAAACATCATTGTACACTTTTGTACTTCTAAATGCATTGTATAAAATGAACAATTTTCACATTTATTTTGTGATGAGAATAAATTTACAATAGTTATTTTCATTTCAAAATTAGATTTCAAGATGCAAGAGAGAGAGGGGGAATAAAGAGAAAGGTATTACCACAATTTGAAATATGTAATAATTAATTTTCACTTCTTTGTTTTGTAATGTCCAATAAAAATAAATAAATAATTTTCATATTCAATTTATTTTCATAATTCAATAAAGATTCAGACTAGAGATACAAAATACATATGTTTTTGTTATGAAGGAAAATATCAAAGAATAAACTCCTTTAAAACTAAGGTATGATGGTAATATAGAGAGAAAGAGAAACCAATATTCTCAACAACACAATTTTGTTTCACATATAAAAGGGAAAGAGAAACATCTAACTACTCAATCTATCTATCATAAGGACATGAATAATATTTATTTACTAAAATATAACTACCACTCCAAATATAATTCGATAAAAAAGATCAACACATTAGCTTCCTCATACTATTTGTAAACCATTTTCCATTCCATGAGCACAAAAAATAGCTTATGAGGAAATGTGTATCAAGTCTATATATTTTTGACATCCATATAAGTCAAACCATTTCATATTTGGAGGAAAAGATGAAGTAAAATAATAATTGAAATTAAAACACATATTTTATGAATTACTTTCAAAGACAAAGAACCCCGTCTCCCTTAAAAAACTTCTTTTCATACACAATACACACTAAAGAATACAAAAAATAAGGTCTACCTCTTCTCCTCCACTTCCCATGTCTCCAAGACTCCAAATAGATCTCATCTCAAGCTCTTCCTCCCATAAACTTCTCACAAGGTTCCAACAACCCCCAAAATGAGCCAATGGTGGAAGTTTATATATAAAATATCTCACACTAGATTCTTCCCATTCTCATTAATGGAAGAGATTACCCTCCTTACAAGGGTCATTTCCTTGTCATAAAATGACCCATATCTTTCTTACAATGCCCATAGTTTTTCTTACACACTTAAGACTTTATTTCAAGTAACATATGAACTTCTTACACAAACCATTAATTCACTAACATGTGCACATGGGCCTATTACACATAATTAATCCTCTTATACAACTTCCAAAACACTTAATATAGTGGGTAAATCCTACCAACTAGGCTAGGACCCTAAGTGCTTCTTAGTAACCCTACTAGATAAGGCTCATAGCCTTTCTAGGAGGCCTATGATTATTTTTTTAATTTTTAAAAAAATATTAACACTTTTAGGAATAAATAAATATATGTTTAAGGTGTGAAAGTTTAATTTAATTAAACTTTATTAAATTATTAACAAACGTTAAACCTCTAGCACAATGAGGGGAAAAAAATTCAAAATGTTACACACCGTAAGGGTCACCACACATGAAAAACACACTAAATAATTTAGGGGAAGGAAATTCCACACTAGGGGTATTACACTTTCACATATTATATAGTTCTATTTTTATATTAGTGATTGGTAGGGTACATATTGCTTCTCAAAATGGGGGCATCACAATGGAATTATCTTGATATTTCACATCCTTATGAGATAAAAAAATAGATTTATGGCACTATACAATATTCATAATTACAATATGATTCATAATTTTAATATTATGGGAGTATGTGATATATGTGCACTAAATTTTATAGTTACTTTAATACAGATTCCCATATATTTGATGCATATTTATAGGCATGTGTAAAACAATTACAAGCTCAAAATTTCAAAAGTTACAAGTTGAATTTCCATTTTACATCAATTCAATATATATTTAGGGGGTATGATATTCATTCATGTTCATTTTTCTACATGAAAAATTTAAATTTATCAATTTTCAAAGTTTCAAAGGTATAAATTTTTAAAATAGAATCTAGATCCATGTGTAGTAGTGTGATTAATCCCATTTTTAAAGTGGGCCATGTTAGAGTTTAATGACACTCAATGTCTATGGGTTCACTTTAGCGAGACGCATTTGGTGGTTCCACCCTCTTCTCCTACAATGTATGAGTCTAGTGACACTCAATATCTGTGGTATAATGTATCAAACCACATTTGGTGGTTCTGCCCTTTTCTCCTACAATGTAAGAGTATAGTGACACTGAATATCTATGGTTTAATGTAGCAAACCACATTTGGTGGTCCCATCCTTAAATTATTATACAAAAGTACTCTATGCGAGGTGAAACATATAATATTTTCAAATCAATGGTTTTCATATGTATTCAAATTGAGACTCGATCACTCTAAATTCACCAAAAGTTCAACATTTATCCAAATTCCTCAATAAAGGGGCACGTAAACTACTCCATTTTCAAGTAATAGGAAAATTATATTACATGCTCCTTCAGGTGTATTGTTACAGGTCTTGCATCATGATCATTCTTCACTTCAAAAGACAAAGTGTGTATACATACTAAGGTTCACATCTCCTTTATTCTAATAATTTCACTTTGTTTCATAACTAGAATGAAGATGGAAAAAATGTAGACACTCAAATTTAATCATTAAGTGCTTGACAATGTTTAATCTTAACATCCTTACCCTACTTAGACTATTTGTCATTCCATTAATTTAAAATATATACAAGCTCACTCATCATTTTATAAATACTCATAACATTATTCACACATTCCTATTCTGCTTATAGACTCCTGTAATCTAGATTTTAGTAGTCTCTATCCTTCTGGGATAAGGCCGTACTAGGCAAATAGAGCATAAGTACAACCTTGTCCCCTGCACTCCAATGGCAACTGTTTAAATTCAATATGTTTCATATTACCCCTCCCATAATTTTATCAATGTTGGTTAATGTAAATATTTCAAATATTCCTCTATATAAACACATCAAGTCCTCTCCAAAAACATTTGGTAATTACTTTGCAACTCTATTGCACATTGAGCAAAAGAGCACTAATCTTTCCAATCTCGCTTCTAATTTTTCCTAACAGTCAGCCAAGTCTATTTTTTTAATATAGTTAAATTGCACTTAATTTCAAAAATTCATGTAAATCTATCTAGATGCATTCATATACCAAATATCAAGATTTACACACTCACTCTAGGCAGGAGAACTACATCGGTGTGAGACCCTATTAGGCTAAGTAGGAAACACTCAAATGACACATAATTTTTAGGATAGATCAATTATTCCCCTTACATTATTCCCCCATTTTTATTTTATCTCCATTATATTTTTCTAGGAGATAGGGTTAATATTTTCCATGTATTTCACACATCTAATTGACACAACAGATAATAAGTAAACCCTCATAGACAGGCATAGGTATTCAAATCAAAAAATCAATACCATAGTTGATTAGGTCATGATCGGAATAAATAAACAAAGCTAAAATGTACCCCCATCCCCAAATCATGGGTTTATCCTAGCACAATTTGAAATTTTGTTTTTGGTTGTGACATAATTCTTAGGGATTTTCAATCAATTTTCATCAATAGTTAGCCTACACTGTCAATAATAAATTAGATATAAGATAAGTTTGCATATTTGTTTGTCAATTTACTATTTATAACTATATATAGTTTTTTAAATTACTGTATCTCACATTCATATTTTGTAATTATTATATTATGAATCAGATTTCAAGAGTTTATTATTTAAAGCATTTAATTGTTCAATAAAAAATAAATAAATTAAATAAAAACTAATCTACAAATACATAAAATATGATGTATTTTCAATTATTTTTAAAGTTTGCAATTAATTAGTGTATGTAAATAGCTTAAATATACCACTTGGTTGTCAACACTAACCTTTCATCATCACATTCCTTACTAAACCCCAATTCGATCATCATTTGATCCTTAATCCCTTCATCTATGTTAAACCCTAATTGTACCATCCATACCCAACCCTAATTTCCATATTGTGTCATGTTTCATCCATAATCACATTATCATTGCATCCATGCTAACCCTAATCTCATCATCAAATTCCTTGGGCAACCTATCTCTATTTATATCACCCCTAAAATAATTAATACTATGGTACTTGAACATTGCCAATCCAACAAAAAATAAATTGCACTAATTAACTAGTTAATCCTATTAGATAGTTGATTTATGATCAATGGAAATCAAATTTCAATAATATCTAAAATCCACAAATCAAATATTATCATATATAAAATTTCCATCTCAAATCAATGACATCACTCTCCCACTTGTCAAATTTCATCAAATCCAAGGTAAGGGGACAAATTATGGCATCCCCCTTCCTCATCAATGCAAGTCCATGCCTTCTCCAACCTCCTCCATTCATGATCCAAACCCCATTTTTGACTCATTTCTAACCCTTGATCTTGGATCAAGATCCACCATCCATTCTTCTTGTTCAAACTATATAAATTAAAATCTCACCCCTTACTTTAAAACAAACCTAAGTTGCCTAAGGAAACTCTACCCTTTTCAGTGAGCATTGGAAATCATCAACCTTCATCAAGATAATCATCCAATAAAAAAGGGGACATGGTGATGGATTTCTTGTGAAATTTTTATTAAGAATCCATAATCAATAAAATCCATACATCAAAGTGAGTATCTTCATTGGTAAGTGAATTGGTTCACATATCTATCATTTTCTTAGTAGAGGTGTATTTCATTTGCTAGAGTAGGGATATTAAATTATGTTTTGATTTATAGCTTATATTTTTTGCTCTAACATTTTTGCATGCATACAATGTATTAACCTGAGTGTGTACAACACACTTTGAATTTGAGTGGATTCTTCATCAGCCTCCCAAGCTACCATTATCTAGCTATTTATTGGATCTGATCCATGTGCACGTCAATCAAGGAACTCATTACATTGATTACAAACCTATATTGGATAAAAATAAGAGCATAAATGACACTTCCATAATTCTATAGGAAAATTCCACCATCATCAAATTAGGTTACCTTCATAGTCTCTACAAGGATCATTTCACCACCAATTCTCTCAACAACATCATTATTCCCACCATCCATCTTGATATCTAAAATCCTACAATAATTAGTTGGGACAAACATAATCATGCATAGTTAGATCTCTTTCAAGATGACAAAGAAATCATAGATTTCATGAAACTTCAAGACAAAAATCAACTATGAAATCACATACAAGGGTTCAAAATCAATCTTGATACATTAGCATTTTCTGGGGAACAAAAAGTGTTTCTCAATCAAATGAGATCAAAAAATAAAAATATCAAAAAATTCAAACAAATAAAAAATTAAAAACCAATGTTATTTAGTGAAAACCTCTTGGAGGCACTATTTTAATATCAACATCAAAGTCCAAAATGAATTAAAAATAATGACCTCAACCTTACTTATGCACATACACAATTAGAAGATGAAGACATCATTCATATCAACATCAAAATAGAGGAGACTCCTAAAATGATCAAGTTTGCATCCACTCTCAGGCCTAAGGAACATATATCTCTAGTGGTTATCCTAAGAGAGTTTTCAAATGTATTTGAAGCATGCATAGAGTATTAAGAATGTATAAGGTGGTCAAAGTATAATACTCTATCCCACTAGGCGACCAATAAAATTTTTAAAAAATAATTCAAAAATAAATCCTAAAAAAATAATTAATATTTTTTAAATTTTTTAGAAAAATGTATATGCATTATATTTTTTCATATATAATCTAAAACACATTTATTCAATTAATATCAGTAACCCAACCTCACAATATTTTGAGGTGAAATTGGAAGTGTATGTGTCCTTTTTATGCCAAAAAGTGGGACACACTATTATGTTTTGAATGTTCTTGTGCTTGGGTGCATGAGACTATTGGTCCTAATCCCCCTTGGTCTCACCAAATTTCCATTCCCCTACATAATACCACCATCCATATAAATATTTTACACAATCCAACAAGATACCTCATCTAATGCACATCCCACATTACCCTCCTTGGCAACACCCTCTATTGTATGGGCCATGAAGGAACCTAACTGAGGCATTTGAAAAAAGTCGAATGAACAATTGATGAAGTCAATGATAGAATATGTAGAGCACATGTCAATGAAATGGTCTTGGTAAAATGACAATTCATATTAGGATATTTACCTACTAAATTTTGACTCAAACACAGGTAAGTGCATATATTTGGGGGATAAAAAAGGGCCTACTCGTGGACATGATTTTTTTGAAATTTTAGAAATTTTAACTTATGTAGTTAATCTGAGATGGCTACACTCAAAATTTGAAGATGGTATAAAAAATGAATTGTAGCATTTCGAGTCTAATTTCCAAAAACCTTTTTTTTTTTGGAAAATTGTTAAGTATAAATAGGTCAAACATATAAAATTTGAAGAGGACCTCCTTTTTTTAAAGAAAACATAGTAGATAAATGGTCGTGCGGCCCACCATTTTTTGAGCATCATTAAATATTATTTAAAACCCTTTGGTGAATATTTAGATAATATCTTCTAGTGTGTTACAATTTTTTCTATATTTTTACAATGTTTTTTTTAAATTAATTATGCAATTAAGTAGAGCTTGAAAACTAACAAAAAATGGATAAATGTCTGTGCAACCCCCTAACTACCTCAAAAAAATGAAAATTGTTTTTTTTTTTTAATGTGTGTAGAATCAGGGCAAGTTTTCTACCATATAATTTTTTTTGCACTTGTATCAATTAAAAACAAATTACATAAACATGAATAGGCATGCATATGTGCAACATGTAGTGGCCTTGAAAAGGTGTAGTTAAAAATAAATATAGTTTGAACCCAAAATTATTAAAAAACATATATTTGGAAAGAAGATAGCATGCTCATCATGACGATAATTTTTTTTTAAATTTTTTATGTTGAAATCCATATCATATCTAGAAATTGAAGTTGAAATTTTATTGGTTTTTGTCAAAACTCTCGGTCTCAGCTTTAGACACACAGTCACAAGCCTTTGGCTCAAAAATCCTAGCCATTTTTGATCCTAGAGGCTCAGTTTTGAATTCAAATTTAAATAATTCATATGTATTATATAATGCATTATATAAGATGTATGCATTATTTTATAATAAGACCAAAAAGCCAAATCTGGTCTTTCTTATAGTAGGGCAAGGATATACCTTACTATAATATTGATATTATCTTACTTGCCTAAAATCCTATCTTAAATGCCATACCCTTCCTTACCCTTTTTTGTTTCTTTGATATCTTTGACCAAACCCCTTTATTTCTAAATTTTGAACTAATATGTTTAAGTGGCAAACCTATTGAATTGGACTTGTAGTATAAAAAATCTTGTGTAAGTAGAAATAAAAATTGATCCCTTGGTGTAACAGTGCATCTCTTGGATATTTATTTCAATAATGTTATCTAGTGGATCCCAATACCTATGAATCATGCCTTGGATTGCACTAAAAACATCCCTAAAATGTGATGAATAAAGTCCCTTAAGTTTCCTCCAAGTTCACTTAGTGCATCTAATTCAATAGGTACATTTTGAGGTCCCAATTGAAATTCTAACAAGAGTCTTCTATTTTTAAAATTATTCAAGATTATCCTAATGTATTCAAATACATTATTCAATTTTATCCTAAAATTAAGATCTCTTGTGAAAATATAGTTAATCCTCCATTCCATATACCTCCTTCATCTACCCCTCCATCATACATGGGACAACCATCAACCACTCCATCCATTCCCACATCATCTCAAGAGTGTATCTTTGACATGGGACTATTCCTAGTAACACCATGGATGCAACAATTACAAGATAAAAAACAAGCTAGACAAGACTTGGTGTTTATCAATACTATAGAGTTATATACCTTACTATATAATTGGGATAGTAAGATAGGAAAGTAGGATGATGGGTAAGGTATGCATCTTTATTATATTCTAATATTTTGGTCTTTGGGTATGCATTTTGTTTTGTATAAGATGTGGTTTTGAGCTCAGTAAACTTGAAATGGTCACATGTATCCATTAGTGATGATTTGGTTTTAAAATGTAATTTTAAGATGTTGTGCCTATAATGATGAATGTATAGTTTAGAAAATATCTAAATGCACTTGGGACATTATTTGAAACCATTAAGAGATGGCTATTATTTATAAATTTAGGGTGGCATAGACCTAGTATTGACCAAGTATGACATATGTATAAGTTACCCTAGCTTAAAATCTACTGATCTTATTCAAGATATATAAAAGGTGACAATTTCCCCTAAATTTGAGATTTGATTCACCTCAAGGATGATGTTGAGTAGAGGGACCCACTAATTTTTCATGTGGATGATGTTACTCACCTCATATAGATATTTGATCATAATTGAAAACCAATGTGTACCCCCTCATCGAAGGTTTCAAGACTATATATTTTATATATCTTTAATCATCTTGTTCATATTTCATTGTAATGAGCTTAAACCTTATGATGTGGACTAAAATAAATTAGTATCTCATAATTCTTACTCTGTCTTAGGATTTTAGGTTGAGGAGTCCATTTTTGAATTGTGTTCTCTTCTACATGTATGAATTAAAATGAATGTACTGTAGGATTTAGAGGTAATTCAAATTAGAGGGATCTAAATAATTTAAATACATACATAGAAAAATGATAACATTTGGTGTTCACTCAATTTAGATGGCACCTTAAAGGGATCTACATGATAATTTCCATATAGTAATGGCAAGTCAGAGGCTTGCATCATGTGAATTATTTACTAAACATGAGTTGATGGGATCGATGACAATATTTAAATAAAATTGGCTTATATGTATATATTATTTTTGTAAATAAGCCTTAATTGGATTAGTTGGACATGATGGGACCTCTCTAGGTATCAAATATTATGTGTTCCATTTATGTGAGCTAATAAATGTAGAGAGTGCAACATGTACATGCCTATATTTGGTCCTCATAGCATCTGAGATGTGTTCATTATTTTCCAAATGTTTCTTATTGATGATGGGACCATTGAGAAATTTTGATGACTTGATATAATGGGGCAAGGCCTGACCTATTAGTCTTATCTGTTCAAATTGGTCACTTTGTATATAGAAGTACACGTATCCATATCTGATTAGATCAAGATTCTTAGGGCACTAACATCTCTGATCTTTTTGGGATCTATAATGTATGTATATCTGACAACCTACATGTTAAATTTTTTATTGGATTGGGCATCTTGAGGCTCTAAAAAATATGATTCTTTTAGGACTTGACAGTTAGATCTCTAACACTAATATGTGTGTACAAGATACACATGGTGGCATTTAATTAGATCAAGCCTCACATGGATCTGATAACTCTTCAACACTTCTAAGACTTGACACCTCTAATGGTGACAACACTTCTGGTCATGTACAAGGTACACATAGTGATAAGTAATTGGATTCAACCCTTAGGGGTATTGTTAACTCTAAAACTTCTAGGACTTGATGTGTCTCTGGTGGCTTTAACAATTTTGGGTGTATAAAGTACACATGTGGCATAACAAGGTTCAATTATAGGGGAAATTAGGGTCAAAATAAGCCATGTATGAACCTATTTTAAATTGTATACATGATGTGATTTGGAGTTAAATTAACCCTAGAATGTCATCATGTATATATAAAATGAAGTAAAGAGTTGATTCATTCAATTAAGGAGGAATGGGAGGATAATTTGAACCCCTTCTTAGCCTAACTATAAGAGTATGATATATGATTCTTGATAAAATTAAGTATTATTCTATCATGAATTGAACCAATTACTCAATTAGTGCAATTAGGGACATGGTTTAGGCAAAATTGAGCCCCTGAACCAAATTTATGTCCCAATTGATTGTATAATTTATACATGTATGAGTTAATTGACCTTAATTTAATCAAAAATGCAAATACAAATGTAAATATGGTGAATTTTAACCCATTGAACCTAAATTGGATTCTATGATGTGATTAAAGGGGCTAAATTAGCTCACATTTCATGACATGTTGACTGTAAACCTTAATTTTATCACTTGAACATGTACAATTCCCCTAAACCCTAATTTCATGACATATACACAATTACAAACCCATTACACTAAACCCCTAACCCTAAATCCTAATTTTATAATAAACACAACCCATAACCTCCCTGATTTCATCACAAATGCATAAATTCATGAATGTGATTAGTGCCAATTTATGAACCCATTGTTCACCTAGTTTTGAAAGGATCTATGATGGGATTTGGGGTAAAATTAGCTCATTTCACCTTCCATATTGAACCTTATTTCATCATATGATATTATTATTGTTTCATAGTCTTATTAAGAGTCTTATTGCATCAAATTAGAGATTTATGCATCGTATTGGGGATTTATACATCATATTGAGCCTTATTGCATTATATTGAGCCTTATTGCATCATATGATAGCCTTGTTACATCATATGATAGTCTTATTACATCATATTTGGGATTTATTTCATTGTATGATAGTCTTATTACATCATATGATAGTCTTATTGCATCATATGATAGTCTTATTACATCATATTGAGCTTTATTGCATCATATTGAGACTTATTGCATCATATGATAGCCTTATTGCAACATATGATAGTCTTATTACATCATATAAAGGATTTAAGCATCATATTATAGTATTATAGGTGATTTATGAATTAAATATGAGTGTTTTTCTTTTTTTTATAGTATATGCCTATACTTCAAGGAATACGTATGCGTTATGGTAACATGTATGCATTGCTATAGTGCATATGAATTCCTATAAGTATAGAAAAAACTTACTTTTAAACATCTATTTTTGTCCCAAATCAAGATTTCTATCCCCACAGACATTCCCTGTGTGCACTTTGCATATTCTCTATGTACATTTTGAAGTACTTTCTTGGGTTATTTTTTAAAAGTGGGATCTGGTTCACATTCAAGGAAGAGGAATAAGTTGAATAAAAAAACACCAGATCAATTAGAATAATTGAGAGAGAAAAAACAAGGTACAAATGCAAACATTTCATTCCAAACAAGGTACAAACACTAACCCTGATGAGCCAAATGCCTTAGATAATGAGGTAATTGCCAATAATGAATTGAATAATGATAAAACTGACAATAATGAATTAAATTATGATGAAATAGATAATAATGAATTGAATTATGATGAAATTGATAATAATGAATTGAATTATGATGAAATTGACAATAATGAATTAGATAATGTTAGAAGTTCACATTCAAAGTTTAAGGTTTTTGATTTTGTTGATGAAGAGCCTATGCATGATACTTTACCCAACAACAATGAAAAAAATTTAATGGACACAAATAATGATGAGATTAACAATGAAGAAAATTTCATGGAAACATATAATGATTTTGAAAGACCCTTTCAATGGATTTCACCAATAACAACACCTCCAAAAATTGTGTGTAGAAAAGATAAGTACTTAATTGAAGTTGATGAAATATTTTGAAAATAATCCAAAACAAAATGTCTGACCACCATTCAAGAAGACTAGCTCAAGAAATTTAGGATAGGTTTTTTCATAGATTGGATTATGATAGCTAAATATGTCAATTATTTGTTTCATTGATGAAATTGACTAAGATGAGACATACGATATACACATTAGGATTACAAACATCTAACATGAATGATGAAAATTATGAAAATGTTGAAAACCTCCATGATGCATATCATACTATAGGCTTGAGATCATGCAACAATGATTGTAATGTTACTCGATGTATAATGAAAATTTGTGCAGTAAGTGCTGAAATAGGGAAAAAATGGTTAATTTCAAAAACAAGTCAAACACTTGATATAAATAGAAAAAATTAATGAAAGTAATTGGAAGATGTGAAATAATTAATGAACCCAATATCAAAAATCTCTAGGAATTCTTTGATAGACTTACATGAAAGGACAAGGCTATATTCGATGCTTTGAAAGACTTACTTGCATAATTTTGAAAAGACAATACAAGAGATGTAATGAAAAGAAGAGTTGGTTCTCCTAATCGTGAACTGCATCTAAAACATTTCTTTGACATGACTCAAAAATAATTGTACTCTAAGTTTTTGTAAAAATATCCACAAATTGTTGCTAGTCAAAGATATTTTGAGATGGCCAAACCTTTTTATGTAAAAATAAATCACAAATGCACCACTTATTGTTGTTGGTAACATGTTGAATTTTCAATGCACTATGATTTTTTTTGTCATATTCATTTTACTTTGCCTACTAACAATATTTTGTAGGAGTGTGGCATAGAAGTTCCACCAAAATCATCTAGGGAATTTATTCCAAATATTTTTTGTGAAAGACTAGATGGATAGTTATTTTATAAAAAAGCATGTTTGGATGAAAATTGTAGCATTTGAGGTGGATTGCCAAAATTAAAAAAATGTATCCATGAGGAGTGTACAAGTTTAATGAGACAGGAATTAGTTGGTTTGGGAAAATAAAAATCTGTGACTTATCAACTAAAAGATGGCAAAGAATCTAATAGGTGTGAGCTTGTTACGAAAGAGATACCTATTTTATAATTTATAGTCGAATTCATGGAGAAATTTATTTATGAGTATGCAAGGCACACACATAGGGATAATTGTTTGGATGAACATTTCAAGATAATAAAGAACACATTTCCACTTGATTCTATTGTTTCAGTAGTCAACTTTGTTAAAAATTACACATTCAAACCATAAATGGAAGTTCAATTGTACTATTACAACTCAACACAAGTTGTCATATTCATGCATATAACATTCATGCATGCATCTAATAGTATAGAGGAAGATCAAAAAATATTAAGGGAGTACCATTTCTAAATCAATGATGATCGATAGCATTGTACAAAGTATATGCAAGGTTGTTTTGAGAAGTTCTATGGACAGTTGACTCATAGAAACATTACTTTCAATCAGCATTACATTTGGTTAGATAATTGCACATTTTAATTCAAGAATGTGCAAATGTTTTATTGGTTGATCAGGATGCATGTTATCATTGGTGTAGAACATATTTGTAGTTTCACTAAGGCTGGACTTGGAAATGGGGAGCATGACGGTACATGAGAATGTGTAAAAAGAGCCATTACAAAGGAAGAGTTAAAATTTAACCATGTTGCTAATTTGATTGATGCAAAAGATTTGGTTGAATGGTGTAATGAGAACATATGCTATGCTGCTCAATAAAATTCTATTATTCATAGACATTTTTGGTTAATGGAGGAAAAAGACTTGGAAAACTATGAGGATTGTATGGCTCTAATGGTTTCAAATGAGTTCTACTCATTTCATATCTCAAATACAGGTTCTTAAACTATTCATACGTGACACTTGGCATGTTATTTCTATGCATGCATAGTCTCTATTTGAAATGAGTATTTGTCATAAGAGTGGGTGGATGACTGGTGTTACAGATGTATAATTTCAATCAACACATATAAAGTTCTACCAATATTGGGAATTATAGATATGACATCATCACATGAATTTGATCATATATCTAATCTAGTATTTCCAATTAGAAGATTAATCTTTATGTATTATTTATTCTCATTATCTATCTTCATAGTGTCATTAAAAATTGTTTTTTGTGATGTAGGCCATGTTTTTGTAGTTATTGCAGATGAGGACAATGAAGAAGAAATAGATTACTACTTATGTCAGTGTGTACATGGAAAGAAAAAATTGACTTCCCCAGTCATAGATGGAGAAAACATTGATTATCCCACTGGGTTTGTGTTAATCACTATAACTTGGCTTTGATGATATCTTATAATAAATTTAAATGTATGGTTTTTTAAAGACTTTAAAATGCACACGAAGATACTACACAATTCAAATTTGGTTCTTGTAATGAATATTCAATTTAAAAAAATTATGGGAGGCCAAAAAATAGGAATATATGGAAAGTTCATTAGTCAAACCATGAAGCTATTCATGATAGTTTCAAGATTAGAGTAAATCCTAGTGGTTCATTGGATTGAAATGTGCAGGTATGTTGACTTGTAAAATGTAGATGTAGTCAATTTTACCAAATGTTTTTGATTTTGTAGGTAGTATGTGCATATATTTTATATTTAATTACTTACTAACTTTTTTTTGTAAGTTATTGGTGCCAAATAAGATTCCACTTTCACGTGGTTGGCACCATTACTAGAAAAATCCATATTCTTGAAGCTAAGAGAATCTTACTAAAATCACTTGGTGTTTCCACGCTCTTGAACAATTGCTCATGACAAGTCTCTTTCTCCTTATAGCCTTCCAAAAACATAAATTTCCTCATTTATAATGATCTACATGGATTATAACTAAACCAAATGTATTAAAATTACCTCAAATGGCATTACATACCAATGTTACACACAAAATAAACAACTTTTTATTGATTTGCATATTTTCATTGGTATGGCATTCCTGAACAGTACTGAAAATGCACTTTCAAGTGGAATTGGATGTCATGGTCATTGGATCATGTGTAATTTACCTATAAAAACATGATCAAAGTGATGTATTTTCACTTACATGTCCTAGAGATAAAAATGCTAGTTGGAAGTAAACAAGTTGTCTCTTGACTGCCAAAAAGTTGCATTTTAGGACCTATTACTGTAAATTTTGCTATGGATTGCACTTAGAGGTAATTCATACTAAATAAAATGTGAAATTAGAGGGATTTACAATACATAGGATGGATCTTATGATTCATTTATATGAGTTACAATTTTGGTTTCATGCATGCTTGAAGTTTGGCTAAAAATCAACGTCTTTTTTGTATTGGGAAGGGCATTCTTGAGGTCAAAATTAGTGGTGGATTTGTCAACTGAGCCAAATGGGAGGCCAAGAACCTGGTCTTGGATGTTATATACCCATTAGGATGTGTTGTTACTACCAATTTTTAGCCAACAAGCACTGGAAATAGAGTTCTTAGACTGTAGCTTCAACTTTGACAATATTTGTTATCAGTGTTTATGTGCTCCTAAATAGTAGTGAAAATGCATTTGAAAGGGGAATTGGATGTCACAATAATTGTATCACATGTAATTTTATTACATATACATGTTTTAAGTGATTAATTTGCACTTGTGGGTCCTAGAGGCAAAAATGCCAGTTGGAGGTCAATAAGTTATCTCTTGACTAACAAAAAGTTACATTCTAGGATCCATTACTGAAACTTATTCCAAAGATTACTCTTAAAGGTGATTCAAAATATATTCAAGGTGTAGTTAGAGGGATTTCCCATAAAATAGATGGATCTTATGGTTTATCCATATGACTTATAGTTTTGATTTTATGCATGCCTAAAGTTAGGCTAAAAATCAATATCTTTCTTGTCTAGGGAAAGGCATTCTTGAGCCTAGAATGGGTGGTGGGATTGTCAATTAGGCTAGGTGGGAGGCCAAGAACTTGGTCTTGGATACTATCCTCCCCTATAAACATGTTGGTAGTACCAGTTTTCAATCAACAAGAACCAAAAATGAAGTTCTCAGACTGTAGCTTTAATTTTGACAATATTTGTTGTTAGTGTTTCCATGCTCTTTAATAGTAGTGAAATGCACTTGAGGGTGGAATTGGATGTCATAGTCATTGTAGAACATGTAATTTTCCTATATAGATGTGATTGAAGTGATGTATTTTCACTTGTAGGTCTTGGAGGTAAAAATGCTAGTTGGAGGTCAACAAGTTATCTCTTCACTACCAAAAAGTTACATTTTAGGACCTATTACTAAAACTTCTACCACATATTGCTCTTAAAGATGATAAAAACTAGATCTAGGGTGTAATTATAGGGTTTTACCATGCATATGAGTGATCTTATGATTCCTCCATATGAAATATAGTTTTGGTTTTATGCATGCCTAAATTTAGGCAAAAAATTAGCATATTTCTTGTATTCAAAACAACATTCTTGAGCCCAGAATGGGTGGTGGGTTTGTCGACCAATCTAGATGGTAGGCCAAGAACATAGTCCTAGATGTTATCCACCCCTTTGGATATGTTGGCAGTGTTAGTTTTTAGCCAACAAGTACTAGAAATAGAGTTCTTAAAATGTAGTTTAAACTTTGACAATATTTATTATCAGTGTTTTTGTTCAAATAAATAGTAGTGAAAATGCACTTGCAGGTATAATTGGATGTCAAAGTCATTAGAGAAAAAATGCTAGTTGGAGGTCAACAAGTTGTCTCTTCACTACCAAATTTTTTTATTTAGGACATGTTACTATAAATTTTACCATAGATTTCTCTTAGAGGTGATACAGGCTAGATCTAGGGTATAATTAGACGTATTTCACATGCACAGGAAGGATCTTACCATTCGTATATGTGACTTATTTTTTTGGTTTTATGCAAGCCTAAAGTTAGGATAAAAATTAACATCTTTCTTATATTGGGAAGGGCATTCTTAAGCCTAAAATGGGTGGTGGGTTTATAGATTGGGCCAGATAGGAGGCTAAGAACCTGGTCCTAAACATTATCTACCCCTTTAGATGTGTTGGTAGTGCCATTTTTTAGCCAACAGGCACTAGAAATGGAGTCCTTAGAATGTAGCTTCAACTTTGATAATATTTGTTATCAGTATTTTCATGCTCCTAAATATTAGTGAAAATGCACTTGTGGATGGAATTAGATTTCATGGTCATTGGAGAATGTGTAATTTTCTTATATAGATGTGCTCGAAGTGATGGATTTGCACCTACGGGTCTTGGAGGAAAAAACTCTAGTTGGAGGTCAACAAGTTGTCTCTTCACTACCAAAAAGTTACATTTTAGAACCCATTACTACAACTTCTACCATAGATTTCTCTTAGATGTGTTATAGACTAGATTTAGGGTGTAATTAGAGTGATTTTCCATGCACAAGAAGGAACTTATGATTTATCTATATGACTTACAATTTTTGTTTTATGTATGCTCGAAGTTAGGCTAAAAATCAACATCTTTCTTATATTAGGAAGGGTGTTTTTGAGCCTAGAATGGGTGGTGGGTTTGTCAATCGGGAAAGATGGGAGGCTAAAAATATGGTCTTAGATATTATCTACCCCTTTGTATGTGTTGGTAGTGCCAGTTTTTGGCTAACAAGCACTAAAAATGGATTTCTTAGACTGTAGCTTCCATTTTGACAATAATTATTATCAGTGTTTTCATGCTCAAGAACAGTAGTAAAAAAGGCACTTTCAAGTGAAATTAGATGTCATGGTCATTGGATCATGTGTAATTTGAATATATAGATGTGCTTGAAGTAATGTATTTTCACCTACAGGTCTTGGAGTTAGAAATGCTAGTTGGAGGTCAATAAGTTATCTCTTCACTACCAAAAAGTTGCATTTTAGGACATGTTACTGTAACTTCTACCATAGATTATGCTCAGAGATATAGACTAGATTTGGTATGTAATTAGAGGTATTTCCCATACATATAAAGGATCTTATGGTTTATCCATATGACTTATGGTTTTGATTTTATGCATGTCTAAAGTTAGGCTAAAAATTAACATCTTTCTTGTATTGGGAAGGGTGTTCTTGAACCCAAAATGTATGGTGGGTTTATCGATCAAGCTAGATGGGAGGCTAAGAACCTAATCCTAGACATTATTCACCCCTCTAGAAGTGTTGGCAATGCCAATTTTTAGCCAAAAATCACCTAAAATGGAGTTCTCAGGATGTAGTTTCAACTTTGATAACATTCATTGTCAGTGTTTTTATGCTCTTGAATAGTAGTGAAAATGCACTTACAGGTGTAATTAGATGTAATGGTTATTAGATCATGTGTAATTTACATATATATATGTCTTCAAAGTGATGTGTTTTCACTTGCAGGTCCCAAAGGCAAAAATGCTAGTTAAAGGTCAACAAGTTGTCTCTTCACTAGCAAAAAGTTGCATTTTAGGACCCATTACTGTAACTTATACCATAGATTGTCTCAGAGGTGATATATACTAGATTCAACATGAAATTAGAGGGATTTCCCATGAATAATAAGGATCCTATGGTTCATATATATGACTTATAATTTTTGTTTTATGCATACCTGAAGTTAGGCTAATAATTAGCATCTTTCTTGTATTAGGAAGGGCATTCTTGAGCCCTAAACGGGTGGTTGGTTTGTCGATCAGGCCAGATGGGAGGCCAAGAACCTAGTCTTAGACATTATCCACCCCTTTGGATGTGTTGGTAGTGCCAATCTTTACCCAACAAACACCATAAATGGAGTTTTTGGAATGTAGCTTCAACTTTGACAACATTTATTGTCAGTGTTTTTTTAATCCTAAACAATAGTGTAAATGCACTTACGGGTGGAATTGGATGCAATGGTCATTGGAGCACATGTAATTTGACTATATAGATGTGATCTAAGTGATTGATTTTCACCTATATCTCTTGGAGGCAAAAATGCTAGATAGAGGTCATTAAGAAGACTAAAAGGCCTAATAGGCATAATAGTCCAAATGAACAATATACACGTGGATAGAAGCTAGTGGTATTAGAATTGGGTTTCAAGACATTTGAAAGGTTTGCTTAAATCTTATAAAAGTGTTTCAAGGGTCAAAAATCCTTTATAAGGTTACTAATCAGTCAAGTAGCTTATTAGGCCTTCTAGGCCTAATTCGGCTAAATTGCATGCCTATAGGTAATGGAAGGATCTTGACACTAGCAAGGGAGAAGTTTGTGGTTCATGAGAGATGAGAACTTTTGGAGGTTTCATTAATAGGCTAATAGACCTAGATGGCCATTTAAGCCTAAATAGCCACTAACAGGTGGTTAAAATGGCTTTAAAGCTTGGTCAAGGAGTATAATGGACCAAATGGAGCCAAGTGTTTAAAACTATTAATGCAAGATCATCCTTTGTATAAACTATTGTGGTGTCCATGTGATATTTTTAAAGTGTTAAGTAGAGTCAGTAGTCTTTGTTAGTCCTTTAGAGTCTTCCTACATGTTAGAAATGTCTTACTTATCTTATATGCTTAAAGTGTCTATTGTATGATTTGTTAAACTGATACAGGTCTTGAGAGATAGTTTTAGATCCAAAAATGGACACTCTTTTCTTAGAGGAATGAACCAAAAGGATAAGCATGAGTATCAAGATGAAAGGAACTTCTTCAGGAACAAACATCAAGTAAGAATATTTGAATCATACCTATAGGGCATGTAAATGTGTGTGTTTTCTATTATTATTATGAGTAGTGTATGGTTATTTTAAAACCTTTATTGAATTATAATTAAACTCAAAAAATCAAAAGATAGTGAATTCAAGACTTTGAAAGTCCTTTACTATTAGCACAAACCAATTTTGGTTGAAAATCACTATTTACAGAGCTTGTTTGTACTATGAAACTTGTGTATGGTTTGAAATTAAGGATTGGATGAGTTACATAGGTGAGTGAGGAGTCCTATACAGCTTTTGTATTTCAAATAACCTCTTTTATCTTTATGGAACAAGGCTAATTAAATCTCAGGTCCTTAAAGTGCAAGAAAACCCTAGTTATAGGGTTTTGATTGAAAAATGGTCATAAATCCATTTTGAACCCATTTAATTTGATGAAAATATATGGAGACTTATTTAATAAGGTTATTAAACTATTTTAAGTGTTTTGGAGTCAAAATAATGGGTATGAATGACATACCGAGTAGTTATCCACAATAATACTTAGAATTTTGAGTTCCTCTAGACAACGAATAGGAAATTTGACCTATCTTGCTCAGTTTTGAGCCAAAATACACCAAGTAAAATTTGATTATCATTTAAAAACATGATTAAAACTTGATTCAAGTTTTCTAATTTTTAACCTACTAGTGGAACAATTAAGTCTCTTGACAAAAATAGGGCTGAGTCACTGTTTGATAAAAAGGAACTCTAAACTAATAAGAAATTGGTTTATCTATAGTATAAAACCTTTGAGACATGTGAAATATCTATTGAAAATTCATAAAATTGGTCTTGAGCCTAAATATAACACTTAAAAGGTCTTTTATATCCATTTAATCAAGAAGGTCTTGAAAGGGAAAAGAGAGTGAATAGGTCCTAAAGGGATTGAAGTAAGAGTTTGAAGTTTAAAGAGAGTGAAGTGATACATTCAAGTGTATAAACTATCAAGATCCCTTAAGACCAATCAAAGACTTTGTTCTCTCTCCTGAGGTCTATTCTCCTACTCTCTCAATTTTAGAGATGGAGTTTGGGAATGTTTCAGAGGGAATGAAGATAGGATAGGGTCTGCCCCATGGCATGAAGAAGTCTTAGGCACTTTCCAATATAACTGAAGGCCTAAAGAGAATATTCAAGAGCTTATTGACTATATTATAGATGATTCTAGCTTGCCTTGAATAATATGAGCTTCTTCACTAGTGTAAGACTCTTCCCATTGGAAGGATAGACTTCATCACCTATTAAGAGGTCTCCTCTTTGCAATGTATTGACTCTTCATAATATATTGACTCTCTCACCAAGGCTCTTAAACCATCTCCCTCTAAACCCCCATTCTCACACTCTTAGAATCCCATTAGGCCTCCTTTAGTCCTATGACAAAGCTCAATCTTGAAATATGTACTTGTCCTATCTTTACCATTCTAAATATTATTTATTCCCTTAGAACTTGTGAAAACACATCAGATTGCAGCTTTCCAATAACTTTTAATGGTTAAGTTTCAAGATATGCAGCCAAGTGTTTAAAACTATTAATGCAAGATCATCCTTTGTATAAACTATTGTGGTGTCCATGTGATATTTTTAAAGTGTTAAGTAGAGTCAGTAGTCTTTGTTAGTCCTTTAGAGTCTTCCTACATGTTAGAAATGTCTTACTTATCTTATATGCTTAAAGTGTCTATTGTATGATTTGTTAAACTGATACAGGTCTTGAGAGATAGTTTTAGATCCAAAAATGGACACTCTTTTCTTAGAGGAATGAACCAAAAGGATAAGCATGAGTATCAAGATGAAAGGAACTTCTTCAGGAACAAACATCAAGTAAGAATATTTGAATCATACCTATAGGGCATGTAAATGTGTGTGTTTTCTATTATTATTATGAGTAGTGTATAGTTATTTTAAAACCTTTATTGAATTATAATTAAACTCAAAAAATCAAAAGATAGTGAATTCAAGACTTTGAAAGTCCTTTACTATTAGCACAAACCAATTTTGGTTGAAAATCACTATTTACAGAGCTTGTTTGTACTATGAAACTTGTGTATGGTTTGAAATTAAGGATTGGATGAGTTACATAGGTGAGTGAGGAGTCCTATACAGCTTTTGTATTTCAAATAACCTCTTTTATCTTTATGTAACAAGGCTAATTAAATCTCAGGTCCTTAAAGTGCAAGAAAACCCTAGTTATAGGGTTTTGATTGAAAAATGGTCATAAATCCATTTTGAACCCATTTAATTTGATGAAAATATATGGAGACTTATTTAATAAGGTTATTAAACTATTTTAAGTGTTTTGGAGTCAAAATAATGGGTATGAATGACATACCGAGTAGTTATCCACAATAATACTTAGAATTTTGAGTTCCTCTAGACAACGAATAGGAAATTTGACCTATCTTGCTCAGTTTTGAGCCAAAATACACCAAGTAAAATTTGATTATCATTTAAAAACATGATTAAAACTTGATTCAAGTTTTCTAATTTTTAACCTACTAGTGGAACAATTAAGTCTCTTGACAAAAATAGGGCTGAGTCACTGTTTGATAAAAAGGAACTCTAAACTAATAAGAAATTGGTTTATCTATAGTATAAAACCTTTGAGACATGTGAAATATCTATTGAAAATTCATAAAATTGGTCTTGAGCCTAAATATAACACTTAAAAGGTCTTTTATATCCATTTAATCAAGAAGGTCTTGAAAGGGAAAAGAGAGTGAATAGGTCCTAAAGGGATTGAAGTAAGAGTTTGAAGTTTAAAGAGAGTGAAGTGATACATTCAAGTGTATAAACTATCAAGATCCCTTAAGACCAATCAAAGACTTTGTTCTCTCTCCTGAGGTCTATTCTCCTACTCTCTCAATTTTAGAGATGGAGTTTGGGAATGTTTCAGAGGGAATGAAGATAGGATAGGGTCTGCCCCATGGCATGAAGAAGTCTTAGGCACTTTCCAATATAACTGAAGGCCTAAAGAGAATATTCAAGAGCTTATTGACTATATTATAGATGATTCTAGCTTGCCTTGAATAATATGAGCTTCTTCACTAGTGTAAGACTCTTCCCATTGGAAGGATAGACTTCATCACCTATTAAGAGGTCTCCTCTTTGCAATGTATTGACTCTTCATAATATATTGACTCTCTCACCAAGGCTCTTAAACCATCTCCCTCTAAACCCCCATTCTCACACTCTTAGAATCCCATTAGGCCTCCTTTAGTCCTATGACAAAGCTCAATCTTGAAATATGTACTTGTCCTATCTTTACCATTCTAAATATTATTTATTCCCTTAGAACTTGTGAAAACACATCAGATTGCAGCTTTCCAATAACTTTTAATGGTTAAGTTTCAAGATATGCACACTTCTAAGTTAAAACCTTAGGTTTGATTTTACCAGTCTGTGTATAGGCCAAGAGGGTTTAAAATTGTGTAGTTGAGTTCTTAGACACCTTATTGAGATAATTAATCCTATATAAAATCTACCATAATAAATTCACATGTTCAAAACAAGATTCTACCTTATAAGGATTACCCCATTAAGAGCTTAGGGTTTTGGACCTACAAAAAACTATAGATGACCATAAGCATAAAAACATAATTTAGATGCAATCATTGATATTATTTATTTATTATAAGGGTTTGTTTCCCTTAATCCCACTTCATGCACAAGACATAGAACTGAGATAAGTGACTAGGTGTCTAAAAACTACAAATCTAAGACTGATTCAATCAGTAGTATATGACTCAATTAATGAAAAGATAGGTTCAACACCACTTATTTATTATTTCATTTGCATTATTATAGAAACAAATCTTTTAAAGGACAAGAAATTTTAATCTTTCTAATTGTAGGCTCTATCATATCAATATGATTTTCAACATTATCCTAACAAGTTAATCTCAATCTCATAAGATTTGTAATCCTTAAGAATACTTCAAAACCAATTATTCATAATACTCTGAACACAAGTACAATGTTTGCAACTTTCATGAACTTATTTCTAGGTTACAATCACCAGTATATGATTCAATTAATAAAAATATAGGTTCAACACCCATTACTTCTTATTTCATTTGCATTATTATATAAACAAAGCTTATTAAGAATAAGAAATGTCAATCTTTCTAGTTGTAGGCTTTGTCATACCAATCTGATTTTCAAAATTATCCTAACAAATTATTCTCAATCTCATAACATTTATAAACCTTAAAAATACTTTAAAACCAATCATTCATAATACTTTGAGCACAAGTGATTCAAACAAGACTTACTTCATTGTTTTTTTTAAATATTCATTTATAAAATAAGAATGCTATGTATGAATTCCATATATAGGCATACAATGTCAATAACACATGAATTTCCATATAGGCAGACAAAAAATTAAATCATGTCTAACAACATAGCATCTAATGTTGGGTGAATACATCATATACGCATGTACAATGCCAAAAATGCATACATTACCATATAAGCATACAAAAATGTACATCATACACAACATCTTAATCATCATATAGTCTCCCTCTCTTTTCCTTCCTTAAAGAAGACTCTCCCTAGGATACCCCTTGTAGATGGAGATGTCCCAAATGCCTTAGATTTCTCTAAGATTTGATTGTAGCTACTATGCTCATAGCTCACTTACAGTCGAACCTATTTAAATACATAAAATATTATAAAATTAACAAGTATACATGAAACCAAATTAAGAAACTCATTTTAAAATATAATAAAATAAATCATTTAAACATGCACTTATTGCAATCTCATGGTCCTTCTCCATTTGTCATTGATGCTCAATTGGATCAGTTCCAAGCTGAGAAGGACCATGAGACCATTGATAGTCATATAAATTAGACCATCAAATGTCATCTAAATTTGTCATTAATGCTTGATGGGATCAATTGTAATCTCATGGTCCTTCTCAATTTGTCATTGATAACATGTCAAATGATGAAGAAACATGAGGATCTGTTATAGTAGTCATCTAAATTAGACCATCAAATGTCATATGATAGCCCCGCATACATAATGCATTCATGAATATAAGTTATATTTGCCTAGCTATATAGTAAAATTATTAAAATAAAAGTATTAAATTACAATTCAAAATTAAAAGTGAATATACATACCTCAATGAGTGCCTGTGCAGATGACATTGTAGTATAAATTCCTAAGTCCGTCTTAACTCATAATGATGGAGTGTCCACCCTAGTCATCAGCTAAATAAAAAACCTAATAATTAATAACTTTGTCAATTCATTGATTAAACAAGTTGCTAACAAACTTAGTCTTGCATAATATATGAAAAGATCTAATGAGGTCATGGGAAGCATGAATGGGATAAGTGTATATATGCAATGTAACTTGTAACACCACACTGAAGGCAAGAATTGTCAATTTCATGAGGGAGAATGATAAGACATCGAAGGTGATGATGTATCTCCTACACCTCTTGATTCAAGAGCATCCTAAAAACTTGTATATATGGTCTTATAGTTAGTCTTAGAAGATTTGATAGGTGTCAATAAGCCTTTAATGAGGCATTTAGTGTGTGTCTTAGGTCATTTATAGGTCTTGGAGTGTTTTCCCTCTATTACTTATTATTTGAATTTTCAAATGTATTTGAGTGAATATTTACTTAAATTACAATAATTAATGTGTCTAATAGGTTCTAGAAGGTCTGATATGTGGATAGGAGTCTCCTAAGTTTAGTTAAGGTCATATCTATCTTTCTTACTCATTTAAAGGTCTTAAATGATTTGATATGTGTTCAAAGATTAGTTTTTCTAATTTGAGACAAGTTTTTTAGATGAATAAAGACCTAAATTAACACATCATAAACTTGGAGAAGTCATCAAGAACATGATCAATTTGAATCTACCATTTTAGGGATGCATAAGATGAAGGGAAAAGTATAAAAGACCAACTTTGCATCATTGGAGGACTATAACTTCTATTTGAATCCTTGAAATTTCATAAGAACTTGGAAATAGTTAGAAAAACAAGCCTAGAAGATGATTTCAAAGGTTTTAGATATAATAAATCCTTACAATCACATTTATTGAAATCTAAGTTTCATATAAACATGTAACCTTATATCTCTAAGACAATGAGGGAGGATTTTTTAGTGAATTTTGTGAAATTGAGTCATTAAATGTAAGTTAGGTTTTGAAACATCCTTGACACACCTATATACATTATTTTAGATTCTTGTATAGCTTTACTAAGGTGTATTTTGGATTTTGACCTGATTAAGATCATTAGGCCTAATTGTCTTAAGGCAGTGACTTGGTATAGTTGAGGACAGTCCTAGGAGCTATGGTGTCTAATTTGATTTGTTTTGAAATTTTGATCATTTTAACACCTTGAAGATGTTGCTTATATACATTCATTACTTTTTAGTCCAACTGAGTATTGGTGAGATCAAAAATCCCTTAGAAATAGTCATTATGATAAGACAAGTAAACTTTATAGGTGTTTGTTAAGAATTTTATAAACTAAGTTTTAATCAAGTTAATACACCTAGAGTGATAGGTTGATTTTATGTGGGACATCTATACAAGACTTTTAATAGTGTCTAGAACCTTATGAAATAGGTATCGTCAAAATCTAAAGAAACATATAGAAAAAAGAACTGAATATTGTAGAGATAAGAGTGAGTGGATAGTCTTCTTTACAAGCATGTGATTTTGGTTATTGAAAACATAGTTTGAAAGACAAAATAAAATAAAAAAATTTGAGATGGAGGATGAGTTTCTAACACTATACCAATCCATGTTAATACATCAAATAATAAAAATTCCAACAAACTTATATTAGGTATTTTTATATTTTCTTACACAATCTACCAATGATGCAATTAAGGTGTATGAATGTACATCTAGAGTATATAAGATTAAATTGAAATTTTACCTCTATAAATGTATATGGTGTTTTACTAACATGGATAGATGTACTAGTGGTTGGCCCACTACCAAGCTCAGTAGATTGAAATTGTGATGTCGAAGGCAACGTCTCCTCCTAGAACACTATATATCCTAGAACACCATATCATCATCATATCCTCCAAGACCCTTGAAGTGTTATCATCATCATTTAAAGTTCCAATGCATATAACACCATAAGATCTTCATGGGTGGGGTTGGGTGCGGCCATTAGGTGGAGTATCTCAAGCATCTATCTCTGAAAGCCTACTCATATGATGAACAAGTGTATTAGTAAGTGCACTAGGTACATGCAAAGTGTTTATCTCCATAACCTCCTTCACCATAAAGGGAATCTCTAGATGAAGTGTATTTTGGGTAGGTATCCTTGTAGGTTGATTAGGCACATGATGTGCACCTGGTTGATCCTACATAGAGCCTTTCCCTTAGCCCTGAAACTCACTATAGTCAAAATAGATTGGAATTTCATTGAGAACAAACTCATAGTAGAGTTTCCACAAAAATTATAAAGGGACCTCATGGTTATTACAAAGTGGATAGTCAAACACCATCCACCGTCACTCCCAAAAATTAGCTTTAATCAAATTGTGTTGCCATTGATGGATTGGGAAAGGTTTAGTCATTATGGGAAATGGTGCATTGGTGGTTGGGTTGATAAATAAGGCACAAATTTGTTCTTTTGTTATTTCTTTCTTCTTTACCTCATATGTTTATAATTTTTTAGCATATTAAGCCCTATAACTATCCCTATATGAGATCCCTCTATCAATTTGACTCATTATTGAGTCAACTTTACCTAATACTAACTCTACGGTATTGGCCAAATAGGTATGGTGGATGTTTGTGGAAGTGGGCTCCCTAATTATCTGCGCAATTTCAATTTTGTTCCCCATCATGTGTGCATCTATATTCTCTTTACTACCTAGGGTATCTAGTGGAACTATAGTAGGGTTAGGCATTGGATTAAGAGGGTTAGGCAGAGGGTTAGGTGGAGCATGCCAACCTATTGGAGAAAAATTACATATTAGACTATGCAAAACATTCATAAAAAATTCACAAAAAAATATTTATTCTATAAAACTTACCTCTTCTTCACAGCAACATCATCGATCTCATGAATACGGGAGAAAAACAAATGAGTTCTACTATTGATGGGAGCAAATCCAAGGGTTTCTGTGCTGAGGGAGCTAAATACAAATGGGAGGGAAAAATATGAATTCCAGAGGAGAAAAACATGAGAAGAAATGAAATGGGGATATATATATATATATATATATATATATATATATATATATATATATATATATATATATATATATTTTAAAGAATGCATACACATTCCTTATAATTATAAGAATGTGTATGCATTCCTATAATGTGTACACATTCCTATTAGTAAAGGAATGCGTACATGTTTGTTTTAATAAAAATGTGTACGTGTTATGTCAATAATGTGTACACATTATATAATAATGCATACGTGTTGTGGGTAATGTCCATGGAATTATCCCCAAAATCTATGCACATACCCACACCTCTTAGCTTGAAGGATCATCACCTCCATAAAAAATCAAAATCAAATATGTGTGTGTGTGTGTATTTAAAAAAATAAAAACATAAAAAAAATTAAAATTTAAAAAAAAAAATAAAAAAAATCAAAAGATAAAGAGAAATAATCATCTATAGGTAAAAACCATTTTTATGGCACATTAGGAAAGTACCATGATGAAAACTAGTTTTCTAGCATCATGTGTAATAATCTGTCTATAAGTACCTTGCACTTGGGGGTCAAATCCACTCCATCCATCTAAACTCCCTCTACAATCCTCATATCCATCCCATTGTGGCCATCGTTCTTCCCATGTGGACCTTGATAAGGAAGTGAGAATAAATCTTGAGACTTGCTCAAGAAATATCTTAGCATATCTATAGAAAGGTGGTTCAATGATTGGACACATCATTCTTACTTGACATGATCCTTCCAATCCTATCATCATCCTTGATATTCATCTTCTTCACCACCATCATATTCACCCATCACTTCCTAATTATCCTTATCCATCTCATATTTATCCCTGAATATCATCCTAAATCCACATTGCTCAAGCAGGTGTTCCTTTTACAAGTATCCTTTGGCAATAAATCTAAAAAAAAAAATCAAAAATCCAAAAATAATATAAAATCAAAAAAATCTAAAAGCAATAAATAATCTAGAAAATAAAATCCAAAAAATCATAAGCAATAGAAAGAATCTACGTTTTTGCTTGTGCTTGTTTTTTCATTTGCTTATTTGTTTATGTTTTTTCCTTATTTGTTACAACTAAGTTAGTCCTTTGAAATCTAGTAAAAATGACATCATGGTTTCACATATCATGGTACATCCTATCAAATTTTACATCAAAAATAAGGTTACTCAAATAATTGGAATTCGTGCAAGCTTGGCAACATGTTCCCAACATCAAACTTCTTCATCACCATAAATATATATTAATTAACATTTCATATCTAAATACCCATTTGCACTACCTACATGTGAAGACCTCCCTTAAATCATGAATGCTATTCAATCCAATCTCATCTAATCCATTTCCAATTAATCTAACATAATATAATCTAATTATAGTAGGACTATCAATCCATTACCACTAAGGGCATCCTTGTGTGCCCATTTTATTGACTTATTCATTCTTTTAAAGGCTATTATTTAATCATACAATCATCCATTAACATGATCATCACATCATCAATCAATTAAATTATTTAACTTCATGAGTTATGCTTACATATCATAGATAATCAATCAATAATCTATCCATCCAATCAAATTGTGTATCTTCATCATGATTTATCAATCCCAAATCTGCTTCCTTGCATTTATCAAATGTTCTCTAGGCAAATAAATCTCATAGATTTATCATTAGGATACAGCATTCCCAATTTACTCTTTTGCATATATCATTGCTTTGGAAAAATCACATCAATCAACACTAATCAAAGCATGCAAGCCTTTTCTTGATAGTGAGCTAATTACATCTCTCAACACATAAGTATTTTGTATTTATGTCTGTCATCATCATACTCTATCATCATCACATCTTTATTTAACCTAACCCCTCTTTTTTCCACCCTACCCCATAAATTTTAACCCTCATTCATACATTCTAAAAACTTTATTCTCATGTTGATTGCTCATTAGTTTATTTCATCCCTGCATGCCTTCTCGAGGGCTCATCATCCCTAACCATTCATCATGCTAAGATGGGCATCTTCATGTGCCATTTTTTTTCATCTTCTTTATTCTTTAAAAGGTCATTACTCTTTCTTCCACCCATCATCTTTCAATGCCATTTCAAAGAGGGGAAAAATGTAAACACCTAAAATCTACCACTCAAGTGTCAACACTAACCTTTCACCATCACATTCCATACTAAACGTTAATTTGTTCATCATTACATCCCTTATCTCTTCAACCATGTTAAACCCTAATTATACCATCCATACCAAAACCTAATTTCCCTATTTCATCCCTAATCACATTATAATTACATCCATGTTAACCCTAATCCCATCATCAATTTCCCTAAACAACCTGTCACCATGCATATCATCCCCAAACCAATTACTTCCAAAGCACTTGAAGATTGTCAATCCCACGTTAATTAAATTAGATTAATTAACTAGTTAATTTTATTACCTAGTTTATTAGTAATCCATGGAAATATAATTTCCATAATATCTAAAATCCATAAATCAATTATAATCACATCAACTTTCCATCTAAAATCATTGACATCACTTTTCCACTTGCAAAATCTCATCAAATCCAATGTAAGGGGACAAATTATGACATTCCCATCCCTTATCAATGCAAGGTCATGCCTTCTCAAAGCTCTCCATTTATGATCCAAACCCACGTTTAACTCATTTTTATCTATTAAGCACCGGATATACTGAGAGGGGGGTGAATCAATATATCATATATCTTATAAATTTTTTCCTTAACCAAATTCCACTTAATCAAACATTCAAGATATGTAATAAAACTCAAACAATAAACACCACACAAGATAGAGAGAGACACTAGATATAACGTGGAAACCCAATGTGGGAAAAACCACAGAGAACAATCTCAAGTATATGAATTGTTAGGGTGTGGAGCTAAAAGCTTCACCTTGTTGCAAATAGAAGGAGGATGTTGAGTATGCAGTCACCAGCATTGGTAGGCCACAACCGATGTCGATCAGGGATCAGTGTTCAGCAACCAGCATCGACAGGGATCGGCCGGTGTCGATCACCTCTAGTCAGATAGGGACCAACGTTGGTCTCCTGTGGTGGTCAGAACTATTGTTGATGAACAGTCAGTCAAGTAAATGGGTAGTTTGAATGATGAAGACCAGTTTGAGTCTTTGAGCCGCTTGTCTAAATTAGTGTATGCATGAGATCTATATAATAGACTCATGGGTTGTATTGTTAAGTGTTGAGCTTGTAGAACCCAAGTGTAGAACTTGGAGAGTTCTTCCCATGGTGGAATCAAGTAGGATTCCTCATGTATGTAAGATCAGGTTTGATATGCAGGGTGTTGCAGGATCATGGTGGAGATCTACATGTGATAAGTAAGATCAAGTTGGTCTGCAGGGATGTGTGTATGCGAGGGTCAGAAGAGGATCAACGGGGGAGCAAGATCAAGGTGACAGAAATACATCAGGAGCATGATCATAGTGAGATCTACTTGGAGTACTAGTTTGTACTCAATTGTACTGGACATATAATGAGGTGAATAACAGCTTGTGTTAGCTATGTGTTGTGACCTATGAGAGAAGATTACTCAGGTGGGAAGATTACTGGGAGCCCTTGAGGAGGAAGCCTCATAGAGGTGGAAGAAGAGTGTGATCTCTTTATTGTAATTTCCTTTGTAATGAGTTGAATACAATTGTGTGTTGCCTCTCATATTTTGTGTGTTTTCTCATTGATAGTTATTTGTTCTTCTCGTTATTTCCACAATTTTAAGTTGCTTATACAATGGTAATCATGTGTGCTCTTAATTCTGACAAGTTGTGTCAGAGCTTTGGGGAACTTAGGTCCTATCAAATGGTATCAGAGCAAGATTGGATGTTCTCAGAGCGAGTTTGAGTAACAGATGGCCCATATCTGTTAAGTGTTGTTGATTACAGGTTACTCATAGGGGTTTCTGATTGAGTGGGAGTATAGCAACGGCAGAAGAAGGTAAGCTGAGAATGAAGAAATTTAGGCACAGGATTAACACCACAAGTAGTGTGGTGGGTTGTCTTCAAGTGGGAGCTTGAAGAGGAATACAAGCCAAGATGCAGATTAGATAGAGTACTGGTATAGGTACAGGTGCAGCTATTTATCTCCAAGTGGGAGATTGTTAGGGTGTGGAGCTAAAAGCTTCACCTTATTGCAAACAAAAGGAGGATGCTGAGTATGCAGTCATCAGTGTCGGTAGGCCACAATCGACATTGGTCAGGGATCAGTGTTCAGCAACCAGCATCGACAGGGATCAGCCAGCGTCGGTCACCTCCAATCAGATAGGGACTGACATTGGTTGTCTGTGGCGGTCAGAACTGCTATTGACGAACAGTCAGTTAAGTGAATGGGTAGTTTGCATGATGAAGACCAGTTCAAGTCTTTGAGCCGCTTATCTAAATTAGTGTATGCATGAGATCTATATAATAGACTCATGGGCTGTATTGTTAAGTGTTGAACTTGTAGAACCCAAGTGTAGAACTTCTAGAGTTCTTCCCATGGTGGAATCAAGTAGGATTCCTCATGTATGCAAGATTAGGTTTGATATGCAGGGTGTTGCAGGATCATGGTGGAGATCTACATGTGATAAGTAAGATCAGGTTGGTCTACAGGGATGTGTGTATGTGAGGGTCAGAAGAGGATCGACGGGGGAGCAAGATCAAGGTGATAGTAATACATCAGGAGCAGGATCATGGTGAGATCTACTTGGAGTATCGGTTTGTACTCAGTTGTACTGGACGTACAATGAGGTAAACAACAGCTTGTGTTAGCTGTGTGTTGTGACCTATGAGAGAAGATTACTCAGGTGGGAAGATTATTGGGAGCCCTTGAGAAGGAAGCCTCACAGAGGTGGAAGAAGAGTGTGATCTCTTTATTGTAATTTCCTTTGTAATGAGTTGAATACAATTGTGTGTTGCCTCTCATATTCTGTGTGTTTTCTCATTGATAGTTATTTGTTCTTCTGGTTATTTCCGCAATTTTAAGTTGCTTATACAATGGTAATCATGTGTGCTCTTAATTCTAACAAGTTGTGATAGAGCTTTGGGGAACTTAGGTCCTATCATGAATGAGCACCAACCCAAAGAATATTTTCAAGCACCAACTTGCAGGAGCACTAACCCCTTTGCTGAGCACCAACCCATCAACTATTCATGATCACCAACCCACAGGAGCACCAACCCCTTTGCCGAGCACCAACCTAGCAAAAATTCATGAGCACCAACCCACAAGAGCACCAACCCCTTTGCCAAGCACCAACCCAGCAATAATTCATGAGCACCAACCCATAGGAGCACTAACCCAACAACAATTCGTGAGCACCAACCCATAGGAGCACCAACCCATAGGAGCACCAACCCCTTTGTGTATACCACACACCTATCTCTCACTGTTGTTATCTCAACAAATGATAGTTCAATACAACATCTCTTTCCTCTCTCTCACCTTTGCTCTTCTAAGCTAGATATAACAAATACAAATCATATTCATCTCTCACAATTGCTCTTCTAAGCTAGATATTACAATATCAAATCAACCTCTATCGTCCCATATTACAAATGGCTTCTCAAGCCTTTATTTATAGCTTTCCAAATGACCTTTCGCCTTCCCCCTTTGTGACCCTTCAATCCTCATGGAAAATGGTGCCAAACTTGTATGACCCTTCATATTCTTGCCTTTGAAAAGTCATGTGATGACCCTTCATGACCAAAAATGTCCTTCCCACTTTTGTCCTTATCTTGGTGACTTTTCATATTCCTCAAAGTGTCCCTTCATGAGAAATTGCACCCTTCCTTTTGTCTTCACTTGGTGACTCTTGGAATTCCCCAAGATGACTCTTCATGGGAAAATGCGTCCCATCCTTCTTTTGTCTTTACCCCATGGCTCTTTGACTTCTCCATGGGCCCTTCTTTTGTCTCATATGCAACCATAAATATATTTGTTAATATTAAATAAATATTAACTCACATTAGCCAAGATATATCTATTACAAATAACATTAAATGCAATGGGGTATTTATCACCAATAATGCTAGAACTTTGACATCAATGACAATATTTCCAACATTATCCCCTGATATTTGATCAATATCCACCATCCATTCCTCTTTCTCAAACTCTATAAATTGAGATCCCACCCCTCACTTTCGAATAAGCCTAAGTTACCTAAGGAAATTCTACATTTTTTACTGAGCTAGCATTAGTAAGCATCAACCTTAATCAAGTTAATCATCAAATTAACATAAAGACATGATTTCAGAGTTATTACATGAGCTTAATTAAGCACCCACAATCTAAAAAATCCATACATCAAAGGAACAATATTTATTGGTAAGTGGAGGTCTACACATTTTTCCATTTTACTCATCGGAGGTGCATTTTATTTGTTATAGTAAGGATCTTATATTTTGTTTTTATTTTTATCTTGTATTTGTTACTCTAAAATTTGTGTATGCATATAATGTATTAACCTTAGTGTGTACAAAATAGTTTGCCTTTGAGTAGACTCTTCATTTGTGCAAGGCACTTTAACATAACAAACCCTGCAATAGCTCATGAAGTAGTTTTTTTATTTCATTTGAATTTTGAAAAAAAATTAACTTTTAAAATTGAAAATTTGAAAATATATCAAAGGATGAATACACATGTATGTGTGAAACCACTATTGATTTATAACTTTGCTTGTAGATGATGCTTCGTAGAAGCATTGAAGAATTTTGGTTCCTTCATTGAAATAATGGATAATTGAGGTTGATCAAGCCCAAATTTGGATCGAACATGAATATAAAATAGAACCCATTAAGGGACACATAAACCTAAATTCACGTTCTTGGTATTTATAACCCCAAGAGGAAAAATGGGTTGGAATCCATATTGGATTTGTAGTCTATGACACTGGAAGTTATTGAATCTCCAAGTTATGCATTATTCACTTTAATTGAATCAACCAATGCATATGGATTTTGGATTTGATTTTCAATTTGTTCCTTAGTTATTGTATACATGATCAAAGGAGAATGAAGAACATTTATGCTCCTACAATGACTACAGATAGCGAATAATATTGAAAGTATTGCATGAACCTGTATCATGCCCCCCATGTGTAAGAATGTGAAATATATTATTGTATATAGATTTAAATTTTGAAAATTCTGATATTGTGAATGAATTTATTTCATGCATCCGAAATGTATGAATTTATACTATGTTCCTATAATGTGAATGCATGTGCATTGCATATGCCCCTGTAATATGTACCAATAATTGAATTTTTATATAATTCTAAATTCATTGAAGCTATATTCTAAAATTAAATTTTATTTCACTCATAGAGGCTTAAATCATATACAAAAATCCCACTAAAATTCCCCTCATTTTGAGGTGAGGGACGTGTCTTGAAAGTCACTCATTTGAAAATAAAAGTTATTAGTATTATGCATATCAAGATCTAATCATTTAATAATGTAGCGTATATGAAAAGGGATGCCATCATATTAAGATATGTATCATTCAAAACATGTATGTAAAATATGAGGATATCCCTAAAGTGTAGAGTCTATATAAATGTATGATTGAAGCTCATAGTAGTAGTTGTAAGAAAAGAAGCATATGCACAAGTTAGTACATAATATGAATCATGACACTCATCAAAATCAAAAAATACTAACAAGCACACAAACACATCAAGCACAATGGCATACAATAAGGCTAAGGGCCTCATACAAGGGACATGTACAAATATAACATAAGCAAATATTTCACATGTAAGGCTAAAGGTTACACTCAAAGGAAATTAAAAATCTAGTATCAAGCTAAATCCAAATCAAATCAATTCAAAACTAAATCAAACCTAGTCTAATGGTATATAAAATAAAATACAATAACCATTTAGTCTAAATCATTTATCTTTCCATGATGCTGATAGCCTACCATCCACCAACTACAATCACTCATACTAGTCAGACCATCTAACATCCCATACCAAGCTACACTTTATCAAACTTCAGGACAAATGTGATAATTGACCACAACTCCAACAACCATCCCATAATCCTAAACAATAGAAGATATACTCCCCAAAATTTTGGAAGAAATTAGATACGAAACAACTATTAAAACAATAACCCTATAAAAGGTAGGTTAAGTACACAAAGTTTGGGGACAAAAGGGGGGTCTTAAGTGGACATTGTTTTTTTCCTGAAAAATGATAAATCTCAGAGTCTACAGATTATTTGAGATGGATACACTCAAAATTTGAAAATGATATAAGAACATGAATTCTAAAATTTTGTGTCTAGTTTATAAACTACCAATTTAAAAAAAGGGTCAATTATAAGTAGGTTAAATATCTAAAATTTGAAGAGGAACTCTTTTTTTTTTTAAATAGAATAGATGGTCGTGTCACCCTTGATTTTTTAACCGTTGTTAAGTTTTGTTTGCAACCATTTGGTGGAAATTTAGATAAGGTCCTATAATTTATGACATATATATATATTTTTTAAATTAACCAATATTTTTTTTATCAATTTTAAAAGTAAACAGATACTAAAAAACTAAAAAAAATGGATAGTCGTCTATGTGGCCCACTTAACTATTTCAAAAAAACAATTTTGTTTTAATACGTATAGAATTAGGCCTAGTTTGTAACCATATTTTTTTTTGCATTTAGATCAATGGAAAAAATACATAAACATATATATATATATAGTTGTAGCATATAGTGACCTAAAAATACATACTTAGAAATCAACATAGATGGAAACCTTAAAATAGTCAAAATTTTGAAAAAATCATATATTTGGAAAGAGGAGAGTGTGTTCATCAATGTAATAATAGTTTTAGGAAATGTATCAATGAAATCCATAGTTTTTATGATGGTGGAAGTTGTATTTTTTTATTTTAAGTCAAAAACACAAATTCCATTGTGCATTTGTAGGTCCAAGTCTTAAACTTGGAAATCCAAGCCAGTTCAAAGCCAAAAAACATGTTGTTGAAATTGCATATAACAAATCATGCACATGATATAATTTTTACGTGGAATAATACATACAAATTTTTTTAACATAACATAAAAAATAAAAATCATTTGTGTAGATGTGTTTATGTATATGTATATATCTATTCACATTTTATATTTTATATTTTTTGATATAAAACTGGTGTGTGTCAATATAAACACTAACATATAGAGGACATAGTAAATATAGTGATGTAATTTGGGTGAATTTGAGCCCATGAACCTAATCTCTACTATATAGAATTTGATTTGGGGTTCAACCAGCCCCAATTTCATCACAAAATGAATGAAATAGTCAATTGTTTCAATGGTGGAGGCAAATAGAGCAAATTTTAATCCTTGAACCTAATTACAACTATAAGATGTGATTTTTGGATAAATTATCTTATATTTCTTGACATATTGAGTGAATGAGTCAATTGGTATAATCAGTGATACAATTTAGGCAAAAATGAGCCCTGTAAACCTAATTTTAACTATATAAGATGTAATTTGGGGCTCAATTGACTCTAATGTCATTCAAAAATAAACAAAATAGTCCATTGGTTCAATCACGAAGGAAATTAAGGGCATTTTGAGCCCCTTAAACCTAATTTAAACTATAAAATATGAATTGGGGCTTAATTGTCCCTAATTTCATCAAAAATGAAGGTAAAAATATATGGTTCAAAGAAAGATGTAATTTTGATTGTATATGATGTGATTTGGGCCTTAATCAACTCCAATGTCATCACATAATGAATGAAATAGTTGATTGGTTCGATCATGGAAGTAATTGGGATCAATATGAGTCCCTTGAATCTAATTATGACTATACCATTTGATTTAAAGCTAATTTGGCTCTAATTTCATTATAGATTGAGACCATGAGTTAATTGGTGCAATCAATGACATGTTTTTGGAAAAATTGAGCTACGTGAACCTAGTTTCAATTGTATATGATGTGTTTTGGATCTCAATTGACCCCAATGTCATCACATAATGAACCAAGTAGTTGATTCATTCAATCAAGGAGGCAATTGAGGCCAATTTGAGCCCCTTCAACCTAATTGAGAGAGTGGGACATCATTTGGGGATAAATTAGCTCTGATTCCATTAATAACTGATCAAATTAGTTAATTGGTGTAATTAGAGATGTGATTTGAGCTAAATTAAGCCTTGTGAACCTAATTTATGGCTCAATTGATTGTATAAGATGTAATATATTAATTAATTGACCCTAATTTTATCATAAATGCAATAACAAATGTAACTAGGACCAATGTAAACTAGTTGAACCTAAATGCAAGTATAATATGTGATTTAGGCCTAATTTATCTCAAAGTTTTTGAGTGATCTGACCAATTATTATAATAAATAATGTAATTTATATGAAATCAAACCTTGTGAACCTAATTTTACCTATATAGGATGTAATTTAGGGCTCAGTCAACCCCAATGTCATAATAAAATAAACCATGTAGTCTATTTTTTTAATAATGAAGGAAATTGGGGCCAATTTGAGCCCCTTAAACCTAAAGATGACTATAAGATGTGATTCATACTCAATCAGCTATAATTTCATCAGAGAATGAAGCAAAGAATCATTTGCTTCAATGATAGATGCAATTTTGATTGTATATGATGTTATTTGGCCTTAATCAACTTCGATGTCATCACATAATGAATAAAATAGTTGATTGGTTGAATCATGGAGGAAATTTGGGTCAATATGAGCCCCTTGAACCTAACTATGACTATACAATGTGATTTGAGGATAAATTGGCTCTAATTTCAACATAGATTGAGCCAATCAATCAATTGGTATAATTAGTGACAATATTTTGGAAAATTTGATCCATGTGAACATAGTTTAAATGATATATGATGTGATTTGGATCACAATTGACCCTAATGTCATCACATAATGCACCAAATAGTCAATTTATTTAATTAGGGAGGTAATTGAGGCCAATTTGAGCCCCATTAACCTAATTGTGAGAGTGGGACATGGTTTGGGGATAAATTATCTTAGAGTCCATAATGAATTGATCTAATAAGTTAATTGGTGAAATTAGAGATGTGATTTTGGATAAATAAAGCCTCGTAAACCTAATTTATGTCTCAATCTATTATATAGGAAGTAATACATTGCTTACTTGATCTTAATTTTATAATAAATGTAATAATAAATGTAATTGGGGTTAATTTGAACCCATTGAACCTAACTTTAAGTAGAGGATGTGATATGGGGCTAATTAAACCATATTTAAACCTAATTTCAACTGTATATGTGTTTCTATGCTAGATTCGCTTTCTACATTCAAAGAGAGAAATGAGAAACTAAGAGGGAAATGGTCTAAGGCTTGTATGTACCTAGATATAGTTTTGCGCACCAAAATTCAGACGATAGTGAGAACTCCTCTTTGGTTGTGGAGGATGACACCTGAAAGAGAAAGACACTAAAACACAAAAAATGTTAGCTGACAAAAGGGTGGATTGCCAAGCAAAAGCTTGGTCCTAGAAGCGCTAAGGCTTCTTGGAGGATGACAATCCACTGTTAAAATAGAATATGACAGAGACAGAAATAAGAAATAATAAAAGACTGAAAAGAAAGAACTGAAAGCAAATGCATACCTGATAATTTGCAATCTACTTTGCACAGTCACTGACGTCGGTGATGTTTTCGGCATCGGTCAGGAAGGTCACCGACGTCGGTTAGACTGCCAACGTCGGTAGGGGAAATGGATGAGGTCAGCTAGGGCAATATTCAGGAATGGGTTACAGGTCTAGTTTCTAGTCTGCAAGATGGACTGTGGTCTTGTCTGTGAGTCAGGGAGTTTGTTTGGGATGGTAAAATAGTAGATAGAATCTTTAATAAGAGGCAGAGGGTATGTTGTCAGGAAAAGGGGTAAGGGGCAGGAAAAAGGCCTTTCAGCCTTTCCAGAAATCAATTTAGTCAAGTTGATTATATTGGTCTTAAGATGGTCTGTAGGTCTCTGATAGCTTGTGCTAAGTTGATTGGACAGAGGGTATTGTCTAAAGAGAGACTAAACGGGTGTCAGATGGCAAAGAAAAGGGAATAAGGGGTGAGAGAAGGCTTTTCAGCTTCCCTGAGAAGAACAGAGAAGGTTGGGTCAAGGATGCTTGGAATAGACAGTAGACAGAATGCTAATATATTTGAAATGACACTGAAATAAAAATAGTACAAATACTTAGCTGTGACATGAGTTGGCAAAGGTGCAAAAGTTGTGTTTCCATTGTCGCTGGTGATGGAGATATCATGCAATCCCTATGCAGAATGTCTGATGCAAGACCTCAGTGCCTAGAAAATGCTGTCAAGAATGTTGATCCCTGCAATAAAACAAGAAGCTAGAACACTAGAAAGCAAAATCACAAGAATTTTGTTTCACCTTGAAGAGGATTCGAGATTCATGATTAGCTCCAGAGATTAACGATTTGTGATTAGCCTTACCAGAGGTTAAAAATTCAATTTAAGTAAAATCAACGTCGGCAATCCCACCGGCGTCAGTCGACATTTGACCGACATCAGTGGGTGGAGAATGAGTAAAAGAGCCACCAAGCCCGTTCTCCATCCACCAAGTGCATGATCCGTTGGAGAATTGTCGAAGGTTGGGCTAAATACGCACGAGAGTTGGTTAGGTGGTTAGAAAGGAATAAGAATAGGTCTTGGGTGAGTCATAGGGTGGGAAATAGTCCAAGGCGAGGTGTCAGACGAGGTGTTATAGGTGATGTGTCAAAGGGGAGGATATTAATAATAAATTATTTATTTTTAAATTAGTAAGTGCATGGTTTAGGAATGGGTTAGGAATGGACCAAGGAGGAGGATGATCAAGGGTTAGACATGATTTTGGTGTCTACATTTGCCCCTTTTTGTCTTGTTGGTTGCTCTAGATGAACTGCAAGACAAAAACAGGAGTTGGTTGCCCCAGGTATGGGATAAGGTTGATTTCATCTTGTTGGTTGTTCAAGTGAATTGTAAGACAAAAATAGGAGGGTTGGTTGCTCTGATTATGGATGAGGTATTCCCCCTCAAAGCAGGAGTCGAGAGAAGGGAACCTAGAATCAGGTGCTGATTTGACAAAGAGTGGATTAAAAAGGGTGAAGATGGAGTGTGAACGCTATAAAATTTGTGATTGTGCGTATATCACTTCACGTGATGGTCAAGTCAAATTATTGCTGGTCAAGGGTCGAGGAGTGCCAAAATTGAAGTAATCGGGCCCCAGCATATAGTCATAGCTGATTGGGTGATTCAATCTAAGCTAAAGCTCCAATGGGTCATCATGTTCTAGGTATCCCAGACTCAGGAAGTGCTCCTGGAAACACAAAAAAGTCACAAGTAGTGGGGATCAACCGGCTTGCGATCCTATACTTGTGAGGGTCAAAAATATGCGCACAATTTTGCTAACCAATCATGAGGTAGCATACATGCAAAAACAACCAAGGCAAAGTCACTTTGGAAGTGGTCGTAGTCGAAGGAGATAGTCGCGATCTCCATGGTCATTGGTCGAGGTAGATGGGCGAAGGAATGGCTGAGCTAACCTCAGAAGACCCCATGTCAACTGAGTGCTGCCTACATAGCCCCTGTTGGAAGGGCCTCAGGCCAATGTAGTTCTCCCAAGAGGGAGGAAAAAAGATCGAAGTGGTTGATTTTGGTCATGATAATGATATAGCACTTCCCACTTGTCTGAGGGTACATGCTTTGAAATGATGAGGAGAAGATGATGCTTCAGCCTTTTCCAAATGGTGTATTCTGTAACATTGGTCGGGGTTCTTCATCCCTAGTAACTATCCATATTCATGATGGATGTATGCTAAAAATAAATTGCAGGTTGATTTATGCTTCAACAAGTAATGGTTTATGCTTGACATAAATTGTGTGGTTGATAGTTTCCATGTGTATTGGTGACTATGGAAACTATGTAAAAAGGACTAGGATGATGTCATGATGTATGATGTCGTGTTGTTGGTCTGAAAATGTTTGGGTTGGTTTGGTTGGGTAGAAAAGGGTTTGGTTGAATGTGACCAAAGTGTGAAAGATAAGTGAAAGGCATATTCGCCCTTTCATTGACAAGGACCAAAATGACAGCATAGATAGGGGTTGTTAGAACCAAGAGCCCCATTCATGTGTTGCATCGTTGACCATGAGTTGTGTTAGAGTGGTAATCGAATCACTTCGACATTAAAGTGAGCTTGAAGTCCCTTGAGTAGGTGTTATGATGGGAGGAGGATAGGGTAACCCATTTTATGAGCAGGGATAACCTTGCCCCTTTTTATAGGAGACCCTGAGACAACTACAAGCCAAGTCCATGACTCTTTTTTTTTTTTTGTTGGTGCAGATTGATCGATGCGGGAAGTCTACAAAGAGATGTCATCTTGTTTGGTGGTCATTTGTGAAGCTGATCGATGCGGGAAGCTTCTAAGAAAGTGTTGTTTGTAGCAAGATTTAGTCATAGCCATCCTTCGAGGGAGTGGTCTATATTTTTATTTATATATAAGGGCTTTTGAATAGTTGTCCTTCGAGGGAGCAGTGTATTAGCTACAACAATGATAGTACAGTTGTCCTTTAAGGGCGCAGTCTGCTTTTTGATTTAATTTTGTGACCTTGGATATTTTGACATCTTGATTTATTTTTGACAGAATGTTGAGTCATGGACAAGACTATAGAAGGTCAAGGGCTCCCTTTTATTAGGATGAAGCATCCATACGTCATAAAAAGGTTGTAGAGGATTTGTTAAGGGAAAAAGGGTGGAAAGGATTGAGGATTAAAAGGACAGGGATTGCTCAAGGGACGAGCTCAAGTTAAATGTCAAGTGGATGAGTACTCGACTAACAGTAGAATGGTCGCAGATGCAAAGCATTAAGGGGCTCAGGTTCTGGTTGGCCTTCAAGAGAAGACAGACGATAAGTCCCTGATCCATACTTGTGCGTGATGATATAAGGTCCGAGCCAATTAGGAGCAAATTTTCCTCTTTTACTCCGTTCCATATTGGTCACATGTTGGTTCTCTTTGAGGACAAGGTCTCCGATATTGAAATCTCTTTCTCTCAGAGTTTTGTTATAGGCTCATTTGATGCGATTTTGATAGACATGGAGATGGTTGAGGGCAGCAAGACGACGTTCATCGAGTAACTCAAGTTGAGCTAATCGATCTTGACGAAAGTCATCGTTAGAAAGAATGTCATCGAGAGAAATGCAAAGAGACGGGATCTATACTTTGAGAGGTAAGACAGCGTCTATTTCATACACTAGAGAGAAAGGGGTAGCACCTATAGAGGTTCGGATACTAGTGTGGTAGGCCCACAAAGCGAAGGGAATGTGAACGTGCCAATCCCTTCCAGTGTCGTTGACCACCTTCATGAGAATTTTAGTTAAGATTTTGTTAGAAGCCTCGGCCTACCCATTTTCTTGTGGGTAGTAAGGCAAAGAAAAGCTGAGTTTAATGCCAAAGGAGTCACAAAGTTTCTGGACATTTTTGTTTTTAAATGACTTTCCATTATCGGTGATGATTTTGTGAGGTACACCAAAACGACAGATGATGTGGGTGTTGATGAAGTCGACAATCTTGTCGGATTTTATGGAGATGAGAGGAATATCTTCCACCCATTTAGTGAAATACTCAGTGGCAGTGATGATGGACTGATGACGAAGAGACAAATGAGGATTAATCTCGCCGATGAGATCTAAGCCCCATTGGGAAAAAGGCTAGAAATCTTGAGTAACTTGGAAGGCGTGGATAGGGAGATGAAACAAGCTAGCATGCTGCTGACACTTGATGCAATGCCAAACATAATCGCTACAGTCTTGATGAAGAGTGGGCCAATAATAACCCAGGCGAAGGATGCGCTTAGCAACCGAATTACCACTGAAGTGTCCACCACAAATCCCATCATGGGCTTATTTAACAGCATGAGAGGCTTCAGTGGAGTGTAAACAACGAAGAAGAAGGCTGTCAAAACCTCTTTTATAGAGAAGGCCTCCTAGCATGGTATAGCGAGTGGTGCGCTTTATGAAAGCCCGCCATGCATTGCTAGAGAGGTTGGGAGGAATGATAGAATGAGCCAAGTAGTCCACAAGTTGTTTATACCATACATCTTGTGAACTAGAGTCTATGGTGTGGATGAGATTGATGTCAGTGGAAATGTATGAAGGAAATGGCACATGATGTACCATGACATAAATTCTTGATGAGGATGATGAAGAAGGAATATGCGAGGTGAGGGAAGCCATGGTGTCAGCAAACTTATTCGTAGATCGAGGGATAGTCTGCAATAAGTGATAGTCAAAAGATGCTAGAAGGGTGTCAACACAGTGCTTGTATCTTTGTAAAATTTTGTTTTTACAAAGATATGAACCATTGATTTGATTGACGACAAGTTGTGAGTCACCGAAGATGTTGATGGTCTTGATGTTTAAAGAAAGGGCAATTTGAAGTCCCAAAATTAAAGCTTCGTATTCGGCCATATTATTGTTACATTCAAAGTCAAGTTTGAAAGATAGGGGCATGGGCTCACCCTCATGTGGGATGAGGATGACCCCCGCACCCCCACCGAGTTGACATTTGGAGCCGTCAAAGAACATCATCATTTGGTAGAATGTGTCATCAGTCGGCAGAGTGGCGATAGATTCATCGAGAAACTCGCACTGAGAAGGTTGATTGTCAGGAAGAGGGGCATCTGCTAGTTGGTCAGTGATTGTTTACCCCTTTATAGATTTTTGTTGGACAAAATCTAAGTCAAACTCAATAAGAAGCATGAGCTAACGAGCCATACGTTGGTTTTGATATGGCTTGGAATGCATGTATTTAAGAGGATCAGTGTGAGTGATGACAAAGGTTTTGTGATTGAGAAGATAGTGATGAAGCTTGGTAGTGGCAAATACTAATGCCAAATAGAGTTTCTTGGTATGAGTATACCAAGTTTCATAGTCGACAAGTGTTCGGCTTATGTAGTAGACCGCTTGCTCATGGTGTTGCTCGTCTCGATGCGCGATCATGGCACCTAACGAATGATTGGTTGCTGAGATGTAGAGGTAGAAGGGTTGGTCATCTTTTGGTGGAATAAGGACTGGTGGAGAGACCAAATAGCATTTGAGGGCTTTAAAAGCCTCTTGGCAATCTTTATTCCATTTAAAGGAGACGTCCTTCTTGAGGAGATGATGAAAGGGTTGGCAGTGGTCAGAAAGCTGTGAAATGAAGTGGCAGATGGATTGAAGCTTCCCTTGTAGACTGCGAAGTTGCTTGAGATTGGTCGGAGGTGGCATCTCAAAGATAGTACAAATTTTGGTGGGATATATCTCGATGCCACAAAGAGAGACGATGAATCCCAGGAGCTTTCCTGAGAGGACCCAAAAGATGTATTTCTTGGGGTTAAGACAGACATTGTACTAAAGAAGGTGAGAGAAGATGATCTTGAGGATAGTCAAATGGTCGCAACAAAGCTTAGACTTGCCAAGCAGGTCATCTACATAGTCCTCCATGATTTTATGAAGGATATCGTGAAAGATGTAAGTCATGGCACGTTGATATGTGGTGCCTGCATTTTTCAGACCAAAAGGCATGACTCGATAGCAAAAAGTTCCCCGTGGTGTAATGAAGGTGGTTTTGTGTTGACCTTCTGGTGCAATCAGGATTTGGTTATATCCTGAAAATCCATCCATGAGTGATAACATCTCATGACCAGCCGTAAGATCAACAAGTTGGTCAATGTTTGGAAGAGGAAAGTCATCTTTGGGACAAGCCAAGTTGAGGTTGCGATAGTCCATACAGATTCGGATCCCCCCAGTTGTTTTGTTAACAAGAATGATGTTAGATACCCACTGTGGATAATCAATGGGTTAGATGAAAGAGACAGAGAGAAGATGCTAAAGCTCCTCTTTGACAAGAAGTGCAACATGAGGATGCATTTTGTGAAGCTTTTGCCTAACAGGCTTAACCTCTAGGTTTGTGACGATGTTATGAGTGGCAATGTTAGGGTCAATGCCAGGCATGTCACCATAGGTCCAGGCAAAGGCCTTGCAATTATCTGAGAGAAATGTGGTATAGTCGATCTGCTTCTAGGTGTCTAAAGACTGACCAATATTTAAGACATGAGAAACACCAGAAGATGGAAGGTTAATGTCAATGGTTGATTCATTTAACATAACCTGTGTTTCAGAAGGGAGGGAGTGCTGAATGAAAGAATTGTCGGCACCCATATAGGTAAGAATGGCATCATCGTCTATGCAGTGAATAGTGCTGATGGTTACTAATTCATCGTCTATCATGCTAGGATAAATGAGAGGGAGAGACCTGGGAACTCCGTTGAGTTGATAAGTTAGGGGTTCCAAGTGGATGGTGTTTATGCAAAAAAAAACTAGGAGGGATGGAAACCACCGACTCCGTAGGTGAGGAGAGAAGAATAGGTGAGTCTGGAAGAGATTGGTCGATGGTGGGTTTGGGGCAAAGGTTTGTGGAAGCCTCAGTGGGTTTTTGGAAACCCAATCCATATCGTTTCTTGGCATTATCATCATTGGGTGGTTTGATGGGCCGATGGGAGCCTTGTTCGTAGCGCCCAAAGCCAAAACCCTTCCATGCACACCTATAAAGATAGGTATGTGCAAAGGTGGGGTTGCCAAGAAAGGAGAAATCGAATGTGAATAGTTGAGGTGAGGAGGAAGGATTTTCGTCAGTAGGAGCTTGATCCACCCCCCCATAGATGAGATTGGTTTGAAGGCTAGGAGGACCATAAGGAATGACCATTCTGATCCGACAGTCATAGATTGGATTTTGATGAAGCTGTCCATACTCTTGAGGAGTCTGGAACATGTCTAGAGTAAGTAAGCGATATTCCCCAAGTGAAAGTCTTTGGAAGATATCATCCATGGGGTCTTTGGTTGTCACATGAGAAGGTGATGTAATGGCAACCGTTGTTTGTGTACTAGTTGATGCTTCCACGGATGGAGACGATGTTTGGGTTGGTGCCTTGAGAGGAATAAGAATGTCATTTGGTCGATAAGTTGTGTTACAGGTCTTAAAAGGGGATGGGTCGGCAGGAATGACATGGACTTGTCTGTCGTGTTCAAATTTGACACAACGGTGAAGTGTTGAAGGGATGCAAGCCATGGCGCAGATCTAGGGTTGTCCTAATAGCATGTTATATTGGAATTCTTCCTCAATGATGTAGAAGAGCTCTGGAATTGTGCATGGACCAATGCGAATATGGAGGACAACAGTGCCAATAGTGTTAGCGGTGGTGTCATTAAAGGATCTAAGGATTCAGTTTTTGATACGCAATTCTTGGGAAGAGCCAATTGATCAAAGGCGTGGGTAGAAATGATATTAATGCTGGCGCCCCCGTTAATCATAACTCGTTTAATATGGGTTCGATCAACATAGGCTATGATGAAAAGAGCAGCGTCCTGATCTTCCAAGGTAGAGGTAGGAATTTCAAAATCACTGAAAGTGATAGAGGCAACGGGGGATAAAGAATGGACTAGGGTAGCTAGTGGTTGAGGGTCTTCAAGTTGGACCTCTGCTGCCTGTAAGGCTTTGATTAGAGCTTGACGATGCTGGGGGGAGCTTTGGATAAGGTCATCTTCACAGGCGTTTGGTGAAGTTGTTTTATCATAGAGTCTTTGATTGCCTCTGAAGAAGGGGGTTGGGATGCACCTAAGATGGAAATCTTGGGTTTTGGTGGTTGAGGTAACTGGACAAAAGGATACATCCAAGGAATAGCAGCTTTTTCTTTTGCCTTATCCTTTTGTGACCTAGTGGCTATGTGGATGGCGTTAATTTCGAAGAGAGGAGGTGAAGGAGGTGGAGGGGTCATAGTCAATGAAGAGGTTTGAGGGATATGGGATGGTGTCAGATGTCTGTTGATAGTGTCCTCAAGAAGAAGAGTGTCTTTCTCCACATATTGGCGAATGACTACTTTGAGGGCACAACAATTCTAGGTATCATGTCCTGGCGTACGATGATATAAGCAAATCTTCGTATCGTTGAACCAAGAAGGTTTTGACCCGAGGGGTTGAAATGGCTTGATAGATGGAAGGGTTATGCTAGAAGTCTGCAAAAGTTGGTATAATATCAAAGCGTATGAACCTACTAAGGGGTCCGTGCTTGTTGATGCATGAAGCGCTGGTGACTTTTGCTTGGGAAGTGTTGAAGAAGGCTTCCGTACCACCTTTTCGGTTGGTGGTGCGGCCACATGTGAAGACGGCACTTTCTTCGTGAGAGGTGCCAAATTTTTGAGAGGGGTAAGACTTGTGGTTGGCAAAGAAAGTAATGGAGGTAATTTGTTTTGGTTAAGGGTCGGAGTAGGGAGCACTCCGATTAGGGTAGAAGGATGAGGGCCTAAAATGGAGGGTAATGTTGACAGTGGAGGAGGGGTTCGCTTCTGTGGTCTGGCAGTCTTCTTCGACTTGGTTGGAAGACTACTATTGGTTGAGGTCTGGTCTAAGTCCACCTTCACTTGCGGGTGAGTGAGGGTAGAGATAAAATGAACACCGAGTGACTTGATCAGTTTAGGTGGGGTAGATGAGGGTTTGTGTTCTGATATGAATGGTTGATGTTTCAAAGGTTTAAAAGTGGAGGTCTAATTCGTGTTAAAGACTTTGGGGGATTTTGTCACAAGAGAGTTAACAGCATGAGATGAGATAGGCTGAGTAAGATGAGGAGCTTTGAGTTGCTCCCATAATGCTTGATGTTCCACTTTCCTTGGTTGGAGAAGTCCTAATTTCTCTACTAATCGAGAGAATGGTTAGGAAGTTGTAGGATGAGACTTCGGTCCTTCAAAAGATGTGAGTGGTTGCGGGGTTGAAAATGTGTTAGGTGTCACAGTAGTCTCAGACCCAAGGTGTGCAGGAGTTATAACTAGATTGTCGTTGGTCAAAGAAGATGGAGATTCAGGTTCTTCTCTTGGTGGAGAAGGAACTGGAGAATGTGGCTCCTCAAGTGGGTAAAGGGCAGGGATGATGGTGCCCTCCACTTGCGGTCGAGGAGTAGGAAGGGTTGGGTCCTCCATAGGTAGCAGGAAGGAGGATGGTGAGACCGGTGGTGCCGGTAAGGTTGAGGTGTCCTCCAAGATGAGAGAGGTTGACAGAGAACTAACCGGGGAAAGAGGTTCATCCACACGTGATGGACTGATAGATGGACTAACCTCTTGAGGTTGGTCGGGGATGAAGGGCGAGACCGTATTAACTGTTCGAATGTTGTGTTCATGAGTTTTGTCAATCAAGGTCTGGACATTGTTTTGGGTCGGTGGATGATTGGGGAATGGTTGCTTGAAGATGTCGATGCCTTGATTATGGGGTGCATTGGGATTGTCTAGGATGAGGTCACCCTTTTCAAGCATGTCTTGGATTATGTTTTTAAAGGTTTTACAGTTACCCGTGTCATGACCTTTGACACGGTGGTAATTGCAGAAGTCATTTTCCCTATACCACGCAGGGATGGCACGTGAGGGATCAAATTATGGAGGTGGTCAGATCTAGGGGAGATTGAGAACCCCCTGTCTAACAAGTTTTTCCAGCACAGACGTGTATGATTCTCTGAGAGGAGTATACTATCATTGTACGTATCTCTATTGGAATTGGTGGGTGGCACTCTGAGATGTGGATGGCTCAGGCTGATTGGTTGAAGAGGACGAAGGTCTAACGACCACAGCGTTAGCTGAAGCTTTAGATTTAGGATTGGATGATGAAGGTTTAGAAGAAGAGGAGTCATTGATCTTAGAGTTGGGATTCTTGCTCCACAACTTGACTTTATTCTCCTCAATGGCACGTAATTCAAGTTTGTGGGCCATCGTGAAGGCTTCGTCGAAGGTGCAGAAGGTTTAAACCCGTAAGGTGGAAGAAATATGTTTGGCGCAGGCTCGGGAGAAAAGTTTAATAAGTTTGGGTTGGGGTAAGGAAAAGGAGAGTTGATTGATGAGGCCTCTCCAGTGAGCAACAAAGTCAGCTATGGATTCATCTTCGAATTGGCAGATAGAATATAGGTCCGTGATCGAGACCTTCTTGGTGATGTTGATGGAGAAGTGATCAAGAAAGAGTTGGGCAAGCTGTGTGAATGTGAAGAGGGAATGGCTGGCAAGAGAGCTATACCAGTCAAGTGCAGCACTAGAGAGAGAGATAGGAAACATGCATAAAAGCAATGCATCGTCATGGGCAATAAGGTAACAGGCATGTCTGAATGCCCGTAAGTGCTGATGTGGATCTTCCTTGCTTTGAAAGTGAGAAAATTTAGGAATTTCCCACTGGTTGGGGTATGGCCTAATCGGGATAGAAGGATGAATGGGCTCAATGCAAATTTGCTCATATGAGAGAGCATTGCGTGAGCTATAAATGGAGGTCTCTAGGCTAGACATTTTGTCCATCAGCATTTTGATGATGTCTGCTGACGGATTGGCGGATGGAGCACCCCCTAGATTATAAGGCACTTGAAAGATATTGAGAGGGGCATATGACGTGGTCAATTGCGTAGACGCAACATATGGGTAGCTAGTTATCGGGGCAGAAGTTGGAGCCAAGGGCACTTGTGTTATGGGGTTGGTAGGCACAAGTTGGATAGGGGCCGTCAAAGATGGTTGAGGAGTGGCCACACTTGTTGAAGGGTAGACAGTTACTCTTGTGTTGATAGGTGCAAGAGTAGGGGGGATAGAGACCACTAGGTTCTGGAAAGGTGTAGGATTTGGTTGAGTCGTTTGAGGTTGAGGGGGTACCAGAACCCCCATGGAGGTAGGTCTAGAAGGAGAGGCTAAATTTTGAAGGTAGGAGACGGTTGGGTTATTGGTCGAGGTGTTGGCTTGATTGTCTATAGGTTGAATTGTAGATGTTGTTGATGTGATCATTGTCTTGACTAAGGAAGTCGGCATCCCATAGATTGGGTTGCCTAAGGAGTCTCGCGTTCGGCTATGCACAAGATAGTGTTGCAAGGCTTTGACGTTGAGGTTCAAGAATTGTGCAAAATCTTGGTCCCCTTCTGGGACAATAGGAGTCTGGGGCGGGGTTGGGCGAGTAGGAGTTCTTTCAGTCTCTGAGTGGAACTCCATTATAGGACTGGTTATGGATGGTGAAGGCGGAAGCGGTTGTTGCCTAGTGTGGTCAAGAAGAGCCTTAGTTTGACTGCGTGTCAAAACCATTCAAGTCAAGAAAGGGTCAGGTTTCAGAAAACTGTGTTTTTTTAGTTTTTGAAACTCAGAATGGGTGTTTAGACAGCAAGAAAGTTGGATTTTAAGCTTGCTATTTTGGGAAAGAAAAGATTGGACAGTGACCGACGTCAGTATAAAAACCGATGTCGATGAATAAGGCCACCGATGTCGGTCAGATAACCGATGCCGGTGGAGAAAAGTTGCCGATGTCGGTTACAAAACCGATGTCGATTACTGTGTTTTCCAAAAACTCAGAAAATTTAAAAGTTTTTGGAAACAAAGAAGAAAATGTCCTTACCAGCTCAAAAAAAATAGATAAAAATAGAAAAGATGAAGAACACAAGCAGAGCCTAAGCGTTAAATTCCTAGAAATAAATTATTAAGCTCGTGTTGGCTTATGCCTTAGAAAGTGTTTAGGAAGTTTGGTTTATGAGACGGGTCCTAGAAGAAGTAGTCTAAAGATGGTTTCAGGTATGTTTAGGCACTCAATAGTCTGTGTTAGGTTCTGTACTTGGCCTGGTGCTAAGGAACAAGCTCCCCTCACTTCACGATCCCAGTGGTAAGCTGGTCTTGCTTAGCCAAAATATACTTCCCCTATAGATTAGACTCTGTCAGAGAACAGAGTGGGCTTTCCCCTTGGTGGTGAAATCCAAGTAGGATCACCGGGACGGGTAAGGTATCCGCTAGGTGATGAATTCCCAGTCGGGCCTTGTCTCAGGTAAGTTTGATGTTTGATTTAGTTCACGTGGTTTGGTTGTGTAACATCAAGTGATCTACGATTAATTTAATATGCAATTTATTAATTACTAAGTGTGGACTAAGAAATGCAAGCAAGAAGAAATGGAATGCAATGTTTTTTAAGCCCCAAGTCGAAATGTTAAGTTGGAATGAAAACAAGTTGAGAAAGGGTTGAAGAATATGATTTTTGACTAGTCTTGAAATGCCAGAAAAGAAAGAAAAGTTCTTTTTATTCCTGCTTATGATGTCTTTTTAGAAGAGAAGAAAGAGGTGCAGAGGGAGAAACCTAATGCACCTAAATGAAGAAAAGAATGAAAGGAACCCAAGGAAGGCCCTAAGGGTCCCACCAAGTGTGCCAGAATGTTTTTATGCTAGATTCGCTTTCTACATTCAAAGAGAGAAATGAGAAACTAAGAGGGAAATGGTCTAAGGCTTGTATGTACCTAGATATATTTTTGCACACCAAAATTCAGACGATAGTGAGAACTCCTCTTTGGTTGTGGAGGATGACACCTAAAAGAGAAAGACACTAAAACACGAAAAACGTTAGCTAACAAAAGGGTGGATTGCCAAGCAAAAGCTTGGTCCTAAAAGCGCTAAGGCTTCTTGGAGGATGACAATCCACTGTTAAAATAGAATATGATAGAGACAGAAATGAGAAATAATAAAAGACTGAAAAGAAAGAACTGAAAGCAAATGCATACCTAATAATCTGTAATATGCTTTGCACAGTCACCGACGTCGGTGATGTTTCTGGCGTCGATCAGGAAGGTCACCGAGGTCGGTTAGACTGCCGACGTCGGTAGGGGAAATGGACGAGGTCGGCTAGGGCAATAGTCAGGAATGGGTTACAGGTCTAGTTTCTAGTCTGCAAGATGGACTGTGGTCTTGTCTGTGAGTCAGGGAGTTTGTTTGGGATGGTAAAACAGTAGATAGAATCTTTAATAAGAACTAAGGCAGAGGGTATGTTGTCAGGAAAAGGGGTAAGGGGCAGGAAAAAGGCCTTTCAGCCTTTTTGGGAAGCAATTTAGTTAGGTTGATTAGATTGGTCTTAAGACGGTCTGTAGGTCTCTAATAGCTTGTGCTAAGTTGATTGGACAGAGGGTATTGTCTAAAGAGAGACTAAACGGGTGTCAGATGGCAAAGAAAAAGGAATAAGGGGTGAGAGAAGGCTTTTCAGCCTCTCCGAGAAGAACAGAGAAGGTTGGGTCAAGGATGCTTAGAATAGACAGTAGACAGAATGCTAAAATATTTGAAATGACACTGAAATAAAAATAGTACAAATACTTAGTTGTGACACGAGTTGGCAAAGGTGCAAAAGCTGTGTTTTCATTGTCGCTGATGATGGAGATATCGTGCAATCCCTGTGCAGAATGTCTGATGCAAGACCTCAGTGCCTAGAAAATGCTGTCAAAAATGCTGATCCCTGCAAGAAAACAAGAAGCCAGAACACTAGAAAGCAAAAGCACGAGAACTTTGTTTTGCTGGAAGAGGATTTGAGATTCGTTATTAGCTCCAGAGATTAACGATTTGTGATTAGCCTTACCAGAGGTTAGAAATTCGGTTTAAGTAAAACCGACATCGGTGATCCCATCGGCATCGGCCGACATTTGATCGACGTTGGCAGGTGGAGAATGAGTAAAAGAGCCACCAAGCCCGTTCTCTATTCGCCAAGTGCACGATCCATTGGAGAATTGTCAAAGGTTGGGCTAAATACGCACGAGATTTGGTTAGGCGGTTAGAAAGGAATAAGAATAGGTCTTGGGTGAGTCATAGGGTGGGAAATAGTCCAAGGCGAGGTGTCAGACGAGGTGTTATAGGTGATGTGTCAAAGGGGAGGATATTAATAATAAATTATTTATTTTTAAATTAGTAAGTGCATGGTTTAGGAATGGGTTAGGAATGGACCAAGGAGGAGGATGATCAAGGGTTAGACACGATTTTAGTGTCTACAATATGATGTGATTTATTCATCAATCAACCCTAATGATATCACATAATGAATAAAATAGTCGACTACCTCAACCACAAAGGTAATTGGGACTAATTTGAATCCGTTCAACCTAACTGCGACTATGAGATTTGATTGGGGGCTCAATTAGCCCTATTTTTTCATTGATAGATCCAATTAGGTAATTGGTGCAATCAATGATGCGATTTGGGCCAAATTGAGCCCAAATCGATTGTATAAGATGTAATTTGTGGTTAATTGACCTTGATTTTATGAAAAAATTAAACAATTATAAAGAAAAAAAAGGTATAATATTATTAATATTATATTACATTATTTAATATTTTATAATATTTATATTCGTATGTTCTAATAAAATATTAGTATCATATATTATTACATCAGTTTTCCACCATTTTTTTACCTCTTTCAATATTTGTGTGCACACTAATATTCTCAGCATCATTTTGCACCATGTATAGTGGAAGACAAAAGGTATCAAGTTGTTTTTTTGGTCCCCAACTTCAATAGATATCAAGTTTGTCTATTCACAGGTGATGGATCTCTAAAAACTTTAGTGTTCATAGATATTTCTAGTCGATGGAAAAAGAACAATTAGCAAGGTATGAGTTTGTATGACCATAACATGATCAAGTGAACTCTGCTTATTTCGTAGCTCAAATGTAGGTTCTTGCATTGTTCATATGAGACATTTGAAATGTTTTTACTTTGCATGAGTGGACTTTATTTAGAATGAGTGTGATTCACAAGGAATTGTGGATGAATGGAGATATAGGCTTTTAATTCCAATCGACACATATTAGGTTCCACTAACATTACAACTTATAGATATGGCATCATCACATGACTTTGGCTATGTATCTAATCTATTATATAAGAAGGTACAAAATTAATCATTGTGTACTAAAATCTCATTATCTATTAACATTATTATTAAACAATTATTTTATTTTATGATGTAGGGCATATTTTTGTAGTTATTGCAAATGAGGATAATAAAGAGTGAATTAATTACTACTTATCTGAATGTGTAGAGGAAAAATATATATTGACTTATTTAGTCATAGATGGGGAAAACATTGAGTATCGCACTAGGTCTATGGTAGTTTTACTAGAACTTGAATTTGATGATATCCTATCAGAAAGTTAGATGTATAGTTGTTTGAAGACTATGAAATACATAGGAAGATACGACACTATTCAAATTTGGTTCTTGCAACATATGTTCAATTGATTAAATATAATGGGAGGCCATCAAACAAGAATCTATGTAAGGTTCATGAGTCTGACCATAAAGCAATTCTTGCTACTATCAAGAACAAAGTATATCTTAGTGGTTCATTCGATTAAAATTCCAAGGTATGTTAAGTTCTCAAATGTAAATGTATCTAATTGTATCAAATTTTATTGATTTTTTTAGGTAGTAATTATAAATTTCAATTTCAATTACTCACTACCATATTTTTTTCAGGTTAGTGGTGCCAAATAAGCTTTCAAATAATGTTACTAACATATTTTTTGGCATTATTAGTAAATTATTTTATATTCTTGTAGCTAAGAGAAGGTTGGTACTATTATTACAGATTTCCATATTCTCTTGAGACCAAAATGAGTGATTTGTCTCCTAGCCATGTGGATTTAGAGATCATGGTTCTGAGAAGGTCATGGTTATGGGATCACATGTGATTTGCCTATCCAGACACATTGGAAGTGATGGATTTGCAAGGGGAGGTCCTGAAAGTAAAAATGTGGCATGGATTTATCTATCTTGATTGCATAAAATATGCATTTAAGCATTGATTAGTATGGCATATGCCATGGATTTGTTTCTTACATGTGATTTGCATGATTTATGTTGAAATTAAAGGGTTTAAAATGCATGTAAAGGTTATTTTATTTCATGCAAAGGACTTATAGTTTTAATTTTATGTGTGTTTGAAGTTAGCCTAAGAAATTACAATTTTCTTGTATTGGGAAGGGAGTTCTTGAACTAGAATGGCTACTCCACCTCTTGACTAGGCATTGTATGAGGCAAATAAATTGGTCCTAGACATTATTCACCACCCCCAACATGGTGGTTTTGCTAGTTTTAAGACATGAATCACCAGAGGTGGAGATCTCCCACTACGGCTTCAACATTGACAACATTTGTTGTTAGTGTTTTTATGCCCTTGAGAAACTATAAAAATGTACATTTGGGTGGATTTGGAGGATGTAGTCATGGGAAAACATGTAATTTTTCTATCCATATGTGTTTGAAGTGATTAATTTTTAAGGTGAATTCCTAAAGATGTAAATGCCAATTGGAGGATAATAACTTGTCTCTTGACTGCATAAAAGTTACATTTCATCACTAATTACTATGTTGTCTATCACTGATTCATATCCTAAATTTGATTATCATAGTCCAAGGTGAAACTATATGGCTTAAACACACAATGAGGGTTCTTTAGGTTCTTGAAAATGACTTCTAGTTCTAATTTTATGTGTATCTAAATTTGGCTTAAAAACTATAATTTTATCCTATTGAGAAGGACATTCTTGAGGTTGGAATGGGTAATTTATATTTTAATCAGCCATGATCAAAGACTAATAAATTTATCCTAGATGTTATTTTCCACCCCCAACATGGTGGTGGTGCCAATTTGTATCCATGAATCATCAGAGGTGGAGATATTGAACTGTAGATTCAACATTTACAACATATGTTGTTAGTATTTTCATGTTCCTGAGTAGCTTTAAAAACATGCATCTAGGTGAATTTAGAGGTCGTGGTCAGGGGATCATGTGTCATTATCCACTATAATGATGGTCAAAATATCTTTCTTAGAAGGCATGATATAGTTTTCACTTGGCATAATGAAGTGTAACACATACATCTACTTTTTTGATATATAAATTGAACAAGCTTGAATGCACACTTGCATACAATTTTTTGGTGCACATGAAATTTATGGAAACCAACAAAAATCTATTACATTAATTCATATTAAATTCAATATATAAAGATAAGACTATTCAATTTGTTTGAATACATTCAACAAATATAAAAATGATGGATGGTGTGTTGTTTCCTATGGGTTTGAGTTCAAATTTATATAAAAATAAGAAAACACACAAATTTTAATGCCTACAAGCATAAGTTTATAGTGTGAACTTAAGGTTAGTTCAAACAAAATATGATAAATGGTAGTCATTTGCTTGGAAGAGTATAAAGAATAAAATGTAAGCTTGATTTGTTCATTTTATTTATTAGACATTATTGCTTAAAATATGACTTAATGTAAAATTTAAATTCAAAGTTATTTATATGTGTTGTGATTACCATTTTGCTATATGAAAGGTATATTTTATGGTTATAAGGTTCTTAACAATTTCTTTATTTTACTTCATAGGGCCTAATTCAAGAGGGATAATTATTATATCGATAGGGTTAACTTACAATAGTAGTTAGGGGTGGTGGTGTAGTGTAATAGTGTGAGATGTTAATAAAAATGACCTACCTTAAATTCTAAGCACATTTAATCATCCTTTGAACATTTTTATTCTATCTTGAGTGATCAAAATAATTTGATATCTTAGGCATATGGTGGAGTTTGGAACCCATTTTTCTTTTATCCAGGAAGGTGTTTTTATTTTATCCAAAGGTAAAGAGAGTTAGGTTCATTTTGTAATGTAGATAATGATTAGATATGATATTTTTTTTCAATTATAATAGAATCTTACTAATTCTCACATATCTCAAAATCAAATATACCTAAATTAGATAATCTGAATACATATATAGAACTAATAATATTCATTTATCCAATTGATCATTTTAATTAGTAAATATAGTGAAATAAATTGTACAAACTTCCATCCTAGGAAGATCACAAAATTTTCATTTATACTATAATAGCCCATTTTTCATAGATTGAATAAGTTTATACACTATTTTTCAAAGGTTTAAGTTCAACATAGACTTACATATTTTGGTTCTTTTTTAGGATCTTAAATTTTATAATGAAGATCTTATACTTGAAAGCAACATGAATAAGAAGGTCTCTCACATAGACAAGGAGTTGTCCATGAATGTAATGGAAATCCTTAGTAAACTATTTCCAAATAACTAAGGACTCTTCACACCAAGTTTTCTTCTACATAAATCTTCAAACATAGTAGTGATTGATAGAAAAATGATGATTAATTATATACATAAATGTACCTTGAATTATCCAATTGTGAATTATCCCATTTAGTTTTAATTGCAATAAATATTGAAGGATTGTAAGTTAGTTTTAATATCTATAAGAAATAAATATTAAAAATGATCATATTTGAATATGGTCATATAGCCATCAAATTTAGTTTTATAATAATTATGTGGCCAAATCGTATGTATAAAAATAAAGATAAACTCACAATAGAGTTTGATAAAAATTATAATGAAACCTCATGGTGTATATACCCATATTTGGTACAAACATAGTTTCATAGTATGTTTTTCATAGCTTTGCATGTATATACCTTTTGACAAAGATTTAGACATCTAGTGGTGTGATCTCAAATGAACCTCTTTAGTTCTATATTCTTTTATTTTCTTTATCTAATTATTTTAATCTGTATGTTAGCAATAATGTCTTTATTTGATGTGTTTCAGGGATCCCTGCTTGTTTTCTTAATTATCTCTGTATTTTTAGCTACTAGACAATTAGATGCTAAATTCAGTTATAAACATATGCTAAATTCATTTAACTAAGATAATCTAAATATGGAAAGTACAACTAATCTATATATAAGAATGACATAGAAAACAAAGTACTTACTTGGTTTTGATGCTAATATAGTTATGGATATAGAATAGGAAGAAGTAAATTGTAATATGATTATGAAATAGTCACCTGATTCTAAAAATTTGACATCTTTAGTTGTAAATAGTTACATCAGTGTGGGATGGTTATGTCAATGCTATTATTTAATTTTGATGTAGGTGTCCTATAAGAAATACCAATTGGAAAGGTTGTAACCACCTAGATACTTCTAGGTTTATCTTCACCTTCACTCTAGTGCATTCATATTTGGGTCATGGACTGTCAATCCTAATGAAATTATGAAACCCTAGTTCTTCATCTTTATGTTGACCTTGGTGAAAAATGGGTAAGTGGGCACATAATGTTTATTTGACACAAATCCCCCTCTAACACTAAGTGCTACCTACATATCTAATACTCTAAAGAGGGCCTCAAATTTATGTAGTTATCCCCTATGTGTTGCCTTTCATGTGGATCATGTAATATATATAAATCAAGTAAAACAATGACCTAACTTGTAACTTGGCAAATCAGGCTCTTGGGTTGATCCTCTAGTAATTAAGACTTGTAGATGTGTTGTCCCTATAAGGGATATGTACATAAGAGAAAATAGGGAAGCTTTAATCAATTAAGTGCTTTATAGAGTGCTTTTGATTAGTTGCATTGGTCTTTTTATGTCTTTGATAGGTTTGTGTTAGGTGAGGAATGAATGAGGGTTGATCTTGTATTTATATCAATCCCTTTGGAATAATAATTCACATTAAATCTCTTATACTTACCATCAAGATACATTTCATTTATAAATTGGATGAATTTTAGGGCACTAGACACTTGCATAAGATAGTAGGTTTGGTTCATCAACATAAGATTGGTCGAACTAAGATATAGGCTAAGGGGCATAAGATAGAGGAAACACAAGACTTGAAAAAGTGGTAAAATATCTAGAACTGAGAGGAACAACCAAGGTATGAATTTTAAAAGTGTGCAAGATTGAGGTTCCATATAATCATAAAATAGTATCGACATTTTCCCCCTTTAAATTAGTAATGAAATTGTTAGTTTAAAAGAAAGGAATGTGTACTTCGGTGTGTATACACACCTTTTATTTATGTGATCCCAACTTAAGTGCTTTGGCGGTGCTTGACCTACAACTTAGAGCATGTTACAATGTATAGTTAGTGCATATAATATGGAATTTTAAAGTATTTAAATTTATTAAATTTGAAATATCAAGCTTTAGGAGTACACCTATGTATTGATTTAATTACCTTTTCTATTGACAAGTTGATGTGAAAAAGATATATCATTATAAGGCTCTAAAACTAATATTAGGAAAAATATAGATAAATTTGGAAAGTGCATATATCTAAGGAGATAGATATAGAGAGAGAGAGAGATAATGGGAGGCCCATACCCCCAACCTTGGAGAGAAGGTGAGTTACCACCTGGTAGTTGAGATTAGCTCAATATTACAACCTAATCATACTTATAACTCATTTAAGATAGATGACACAATCAATTCCAACTTAAAAACTTATAAAAATTGAGTGATTTAATCACCTCAACCATACAAAAAAGTTAACCAATTAATGCAGTAGATTGGCTCAATAAAGTCCATAAAAAGTCTAATCAGGGTATGGGTACGTAAAATTTTGTGCTCTAGTAACAATCCATACAAGAGTTTTGGAGTCTAAAACTGATTTGGATTTTTCAATATTAGGCACAAATTGCATAACATATGAACCTTAGATATGTTTCATGCTAAAACTATGTATAACAAGGATACCAATGTATAAAATTTTACTACAATTGTGAATATGAATCATATAACTATGTGCTTTGGATAGTTCAAAAACTATGTAAGTGTGAAAAACATGTTTCTAAAACATAACTCCACTATACATGGAGAAATTTGAAAACAAAAATAAGTACCAATGTGGATAACATATTTCTAAAACATACCCACATTGTAATCTAGGGATGCTAAATACTGAATATGTGTAGAGAACATGCTTTCAAAGCATGCCCCCATTGAATCTAAAAACTATACAAAGTGTGGATAACATGCCTCTATGACATGCCCCCACTAATATTCCCCTACTTTGAGGTGAGGGAGAGATAGGAACTTGTGTTTACCTCACCTTAAATGGATAAGATAACCATATAATTATGATTGAATCATGTAGCATATAGAAGGAACATATATAGGTAGATATAATATTGAAGTGCATAGAACCAATGCGATCACATGAAGGCTTAATATGCATGATAAATATCATGGTAACATATAGATAATAATAATACAAGCTCAATGAGAAAACAAGCACACACACAAGAGAACTTAAAAGTAAGTTAAAAGATATTGGTCCAAGGAAACCACAAATAAGGGGCATGTTAAAATACCACACAATCAAAGGGACGTGAATTAGTCAAATGTCCATAAAAGCAACAATGGCATATTCAAATGTCCATACTTAAGTAATGATATATGAAAATTTTGAAGAAAGCATCTATAGGGATGGAGGCTATAAGCAAAAGAGCATATTCAAATGATCAAACAAGGAATGTAATAACAAGGTAAGACATTCAAGGAAGTGCATAAAATAAATCATAAGCATCTAGTATAAACATATCATAGTATCCCACAAATCAAATATGTTAGCAAAAAATGTCAAGTACATAGCATATCAATCACACTATGAAAGATATAATCATGGATAAAGGCATGTGTAAGTATATATGATCTCAAACATGACTTTGAAAGGTGATCATCGGACCATATAAAATTTGAGTATCAAGATCCAAGAAGCGGATGCCCCCAATGTCCACATGACATGAGTAGAGTAAATTCCCAACATCTTAAATAGAAATAGATCATGTATTTGTGTATCCTTGTATCAAAATCATTTAAAAGCATGAATCACATGTGTGTATGTATAAATACCTAAATATGACATCCATCAACATGGACCTAACACATAGATGCCAAGGAACAAATAGAGCATGTAGGTGTCAAAAATATTTTTTTGTATATTTTTTGGTATTTTTGGAATATTTGGAAGAAAAATACTATCATATGATCCCATCCAAGGGTGACCATATATATCTACCCACTATTAACCTAGTGTAATCATCATGTGATGCTATATAAAATCATGTATAGGTGCAATATCTGTAACTATGGTATCAATGGTGCTCTATGTATGTAAAATATGACTCTATGGTCATGAAATAGTAGTAGGATTAATAAGAGTAGGGGTTCATAGAACCCATCATTGAGTTCCATGTGATTTATTTAGAATAACAATAATGGGTAAATGTGTAGGTGCTCTGGATATATGAACATGGTGCATAGTAGGAGATGGGGATTACGTGGAATCCATTATATGTCTCTAATGTAATGGTCTCTCAAGTACTTACTGCCTATTAAATGGGATTACTTTTTGCTTACCCTTTTATGGTTAATTAGCTTTAGTACACTTATTAATTAACTATTTGGGTATAAGTTTCTCCTATTCAAGAGGATGCTCATATAGAATTATACAAACTATAGTTACCTATTTATCATGAATGTATTTAACAAACCCATGCACTATAGAAAGTATTGATTGAAGAGTGTGTATTCAAGGTCTTCCCAATAACATATCAAAGATACCTATGGAAGGGATAATGGAAAAGGTAGTAATCACATGCATGGGATTGACCCATAAAGGTAGGTCAATCTTGCCAAGAACCTTTTAGGATGGACCATCAAATGCTCTAACTAATATATTAGAGGGGTGTAAATCATGATGAATATAACCCAAGTGTTTAAGTAATGTCATGTTGAAAACATTTTTTCTTGCACTATTATCAATCATAACATTATAGATAGGGAGTTTATTAAGGTATGCTCAATAAATAGGGAATGAAGATCAGAGTTGTCATCCTTAGTTTCAATGTCATCGAAAGAAATAAAAGGTATTTGAATCATAAGAGGTATATGTCACATGTAAGTATCAATAATCCCATCTAGTGGGTGACCACAATATGATGAAAGAGGATGTGCTTTATATGCCATTTTCATGTTTGATTCATTCTTATAATGGTATTGTAAAATATTTTTAACTATTTTTTTGTCTATGGTGATCACCAAGTTGTGAACTTGATTATTTTGGAGGATCCTCAAATGTAAGCTTTTGGTTATTAATAAGGTCTTGGATCTTATGTTTCAAAGTAAAACATCTATTCATAGAATGCCCTGGTTCCTAATGACAATCACAATAAGCATTTACATCATACCTTTTGGGTAGAGGTCAACTCATATCAACCTCTATAGGATGAGGGAGAGATATAAGATGACACTTTATTAACCATGGGAATAATGAAGCTACGAAATTAGGTAAACATGAGAACTATCTCTTTGATGCATTGGATAAAACACGTTGATTATACTAATGTGAGACTATATCAACCATGGTGTTTGTTTCCTTTTTAGGCTCAAGAGGTTTGACACTATAACTTGGTTTGATTTTAAACTTAGTACTAGATGTAGATGTAGTTGGTGTGTTTGCTACATATTTGAGTTTATTCAAGTAAATAAGCTTCATTTCACAGTCCTATACAATGTGGCACAAGTCATCAAAATATTGGAACTTCTTGATACTAATGGACTCATGTAAATTAACAAACAAACTTTGCTTGAAAATGTCTTGTGACTCTTTATCTGTCATAGGATTGTCCATTTTAGTTAACATTGTCTTATATCTCAAGGCATATTCATTGATAGGTTCATTGATGCCTTGATTTTTTTTGGAAATTTGAACATATGTAACCTTTTTTGAAATATTAATGGAAAAGTGTGCCAAATTTTGATTTTTAAGAGGTTTGAATGTTTTCAAGGATTGGAGAGGTAAATCATAGAACCACCTCAAAACATAGTCCTTGAGACTTATTGGGAATAATTTTATCAAAAGTTTATCATTGGATGCATAATTAAGGCATGTCACATGAAAGTATCAAAGATGCTATTCAGGATCACTCTTTCCATCATCAAATGTAAACTTAGGTGCAATAAAACTATTTGGCAAAGGGTGAAAAAATATCTCAAGTGCAAGAAGGTTGTGCAACACATCTTGTGAATCAATAGTATGAAAGGATTTTAAAGCATTTTGTTCAATGTTTTTAACCTTGTCCTTCATAGTCTTTATAGTTTGAAAGAGTGTTTAACCTATAGACCCATTACGATTTAGATTAGCAAGTTGAGTAGTCACTGAAGTGGATGCAAACATGGTTTGAGTAGTTATAGGCATTCAAACTAGTATTTGTGTTGAAATAATTGGTATTTACATGATATATTTAGAAAGGTTGATTGGTATAGAATTAGTTTTAGTACCTTATGCAGATTCACCATCATTAGTTGAGGAGGACTTAAATTTATCATATTTATTTATTTCATCTTGTGTAACATAAAAAAATGCATCCATTTAGCTTTTATTATTATTGAGATGAGTGATCAATTCTTATTTATCCTCTATTTGAAAATGTGTTTTTACATCAACATTTTCTATTGCTTCACAAATGAAAAAATAAAATTTTACAATATATTAAAATGATCAGATATTAACAATAAAAAAAATAAGGAAACCCTAATTGTCCTAGGGTTTAATGTTCAAAGATTGGGTTCACCAAATGTTTAACCCTAAATGGATTTGGTCAAAGTATTTTAGAGTTAACTTTAGATTCAATTTAAAGGGGTATATATAAATGAAATACATAATGACAATAATTAGATCTACAGTAGGCCAATTAGATGTTAAACTCAAATATAAATATATGTTGAATTCATTAAATTGGGATAGTCTAAATATGGAAAGTACAAATAAGTTATGTATATAAAAGACATAAAAAACAAAGTAATTATCTAGTTCTGATGCTAACATTGTTCTAGATCTAGAATAGATAAAAAGTGGACTAGAAGATGATTCTAGAGTAACTACCTGATTTTGTAAATTTGACCTTTATAGCCCTAGATAATTGCATCATCTTGGGATGGTTGCATTGAAGATACTATCTGGATTTGATGCAAGTGTCTTGTAAGGAATACCTATTAGAAATGATAAGACTACCTAGATGCTTTTAGGTTTGTCTTCGGCATCATTCTGGTTCATTTAGATCTAGGTCATAGATTTTTGCTCATGAAATTTCAAAACCCTAGTTCTTCATCTTCATGGTGACCTTGGAAAAAATGGATTAGTGGACACATGGTGTTGATTTGACCCCAAAGACCCCTCTATTAGGGAACACTACCTACACATCCAATACTCCTAAGAGGGCCTCAAATTGATTTATTTATCACCTACATGTTGGATGTGTGTGGATCATGTAATATATGGAAAGCAAGCACAATAGTGACCTAGTTTGTAACTTGACAAATCAAGATCTTGGAATACTCCTTTAGTACTCAAAACATATAGATGTGTTTTTCCTATGACTAATATGGAAATAAGAGAAAATAGATAAGCTTTGATCGATTGAATGCTTGATATAGTGATTTTGATAAGTTGCTTTGGTTTCTTTAGGTCTTTTCTAGGTCTGTGCTAGGTGAAGAATGAATGAGGGTTGATCTTATATTTATATCAATCTCTTTGGAGTAAAAACTCACATTATATCACTTAGGTTGACCATTATAACAAGTTTCATTTTCAAATTAGATGAATTTTAAGGCACTTAAAACTTGCATCATACCAGGATATTTGTGTTGATATAGGTGTCTATCTTAGATGTTAGTGTCTAAGGAGATGGAAAGTAGGTAAAAGTTCAAAACTTGTAGGGGAATCAAATAAGTACATTTTAAGCATTGTGGACAAGATAACAAGCCTAGACCATCAATATAAGACTAGTCAAACTAAAATATAGGCCAAGGGGGACAAGATAAAGTAGATGTGAGACTTGTAAAAGTAAGAAAAGGTCCAAAATTGATAGATCAAACAAGGTATTATTTTTCAAAGTGTACAAGACTTAGATTCTATATAGTCATAAAATAGTGTCTACAAGTCCTAATTTAAAATTAAAAAATCCTTATATATACAAGGTTATGGTCTAGTTTATTTTATCAAGTATTATCAAGCAATCATCTCAATGAGCATGTAATTTATTTTATTCAAAAGCTATTAAAATACATTACTCGTTAACATTATAAAATTGAAAATCTAATTTATTTTATAAAGGCAATTTCCACTTGCATTACTTGTACCAAGGGTTGAAATAATAGAAAGAGCATATAGTTGCATGATCACCATTACACATATATACCTAGGAGGGAGAACCACATGTGAGTATAAGGCCCTCTTTATAGTATATGGCTATGTAGGTATTACTTATCAATAATAGGGTTGCTAGGGTTAGCTCGACTCAAGTTATAACCCCTTTTTACTGAGTCACAAGAGGCCAAGGGAAAGAGAACTAGGGTTTCACTTATTGGCCATGTTTTGCACAAAATTCAACCTATTAAAAATTAAAAAATAGGGCTATGGGTGATATCACAACTTCAATGAAAGTTTAAACCAATTCTAGTGTGTATTTAGGGCTAGACACCTATGTCAGATTTGGACACTTACATTGATGCTAGTGCCTTGAGGTAATGGTATTGTCCAAGCAGCAGAAATAGTCAAGAACTTGGAATGAACTTAATACAAAGCTTTATTGTAGACCTGATATGAATATAAATCACTATCATGGTCCAAAATAGGACATAAAATAAGATATGCTCTCTTTATCCCCTTTTTATGGAATATTTGTTGTATTTATTGCACATGCTTACATAAGTTAAATTCTAATATTTTATCATACATTGTCGAAATATGAATATTATATTATTGCATTCAAACATTTTATTTACTTATTGTGTTTTGGCATAAAATTCATCTTGCATAAAATATTATGGTAGACTTGTCCTCTAATTTTAATCAAACCCTAGATTGCATTAGGGTTTCCTTCTTCTACCAAAATTCACTTTCAAAATTTTATATTTATATTTTAGATTTAAATTTGTTCCATGATCAAAACTTAAGGGATGCTTCAGTATATTTTTTCTTTGGTTTTTGTCTTATTCATATTTTTGGGTGCATGCAAGACTATAATTAACATCATGCATACTCCTCCTACAAGACCTAGGAAGCCTCATCCTTTGGATAGATTGTTTAATATTCCATATGATGATTTCATAGCATATCAACAAAATGCCCCACCATCTACTTTTGCTTATAATTATGATGATGAAATGACCAACGATGTAAATGTAAATCTATATGAATATGTTGGTACTTATGACATCTTCATATGCTTATGAATGTGATTATCAACCTCTTAAATTTTCATATGAGAATACTAGTCCTCCCTTATCTTCTACATCCCTTGATGAAGTGCTTACAAAACTAAAATCAATGAATTTTATTAGTGAAGTACATAGGGCCAATACAATAGATATGCAAGAAGTTAACATGCATGATGTTGTAATTAATAATTTATCATGCATAGTAAAATATCAAAATGAACCACTTATTGAATTCATTCTTTTTCCCTCTCAAGATGAGCATGTTGAAAATATATGAATCTTTGCATTCTTTTCAAAGTAGTGACAATGTTGAAAATATTGTTTCTTTAGAACATTCACGTGCAAATAATGAAATTTCTTCTCTTTCATTAGTTTTTCAAGATCAAAATGCATGTGTTACTTTTTCCCCTATCTTACTTGGTCGAAAAATTGAAAATGAATGTACAAGTCCTAAAAAATCTATCCTTAAAAATGCATTGTTTGGAAACAAACTTCCATTTCCAAATTATTAACCACTATAAAGCAAATAAAAATCAAAAGTCCATTCCATGATAAGAATGACAATATTGCATCTTATTCATATGATAATTATACACCAAAAATAGAAGTTAGCATTGCATTCTCTCTACCTCTTTCTGAATTCAAAAATGAAAGTGAAAATTGCATTTCTCCTTCTTTCAAAGTTATAAGTTAAGTAGAAAATCTTCTCCTTTCTCCCTCCACATTTTTTTCTCAAAAACATGTTTCTATTTTAGATAAAGAAAGTGAAACCACCTCTCCCATTCATATTGCATATCATTAATATTTGATTAATATAGCACCTTGAAATGATAATGATATCAACCTTTGTGTTATTCAAAATGATATACTTGTCTATTTAGAAATGAGTGCTCCTTTACCTAATATTTTAAAACCTTGGGATGATCCTATTTAGATGGTGATAAATAACCTTATTTTCCTATGTTTCATATGTATGGTAACTTCTAATCTCTAAGCAAATATTCAACCTCTTTACCAACTTATCCTAGTGAAATTGTATCTATGATGACTACTATAGGGGATCTTCAACAATAAATGACTACTCTTAACTTACAAGTTTCCTCCCATGAGGCTCCATTTAAGGATAATATCTTGGAGGATCAATCCCTTACCTAATATGCTCTTGAGTATCCTTATCCTTACAAATTTGTCATGCCTATGTTCCCTTCCTTTGATGTCTAAGGAGATTCTGTTAGTCATTTAAAGCAATACATACATTCCTTTGACCATTGGGATAAGGATCAATGTTTGTTGTTAAAACTATTCCATAGAAGTTTGGCTAAGGAAACTCTTCGTTAGTTATATATCCTTATAAATGGTTCCCTGTGAATCTTTAAAAATCTTGAAGATGTGTTTTTATTGCATTTCGATAAACATAAGTTTCCAAAGCTACCATTAGACCATTTTCATATCTTTACTCAAAATAAGGATGAACCAATTCAAGACTATGTTATTCAATTTAAGGATATTTTGTATTCCTTGATCTTTATTCCCTTGGATTTATAAGTAAAATTCATATTTCTCAGGGGTCTTATTTCTCTACTTAAATTTACATAAATCCTTTACCTATTTTGATAACTTATATTTGGATTTGCATAATTATGTGTGTGTATTAACGAACACAAAATTAAATTACATACTTATCCACATACAAATAACCATGATACCAATATCTCCAAGAATAATAAAAAATTCCATGAACAAATACCTTCTCCAAAATCCAAATTAAATATCAAGGGACATATATTAAAAGCTTTGAATAAGGGTAAGGAATTTGCATACAAAAAACCTCTTACAATTTGAACATATAACTCTACCAAACAACTACCACTTTAGTATTATTGGCTTAGAGATCAACCACATGACATATTGCATGAATTTTTGGATAAGTGGTTGATTAATCTTCATCCCAACTATTACCTCCCACCACACATATTTTAAAATGTAGAAGGACAACCCTTTTTCACTTACCATGGTATTAATAAACATCGTGATAATGATTATTATGCACTAAGGCAAAAGATTTTTCAACTTTCAAATCGATGGATCATTTCATTTCGAAAAGATACATCAAGTTGTCATCCCCTACTTCTTCAAGAGGTTATTTTAAGAGGGTCAAAACATTCCATTCTATTCCTTTTCAAAAATGTATGGTCCATAGGCTTTCACATAAGTCAACCACTATAAGAAGTCCTTTTGATTTGTACCCTATACTATGACTGATCTCTCCCACACCAATCCTATAAAGGAACCATTTTATGATTGAACTCTCTGTTGACGCAGAAGATTGCACCCTTGGCAGAAGGCTGAGCTCCTACCTTCTTCACGCAACTATGGAAACTCCCCTCTCGCCTATGGGACCGGTGAAGCTACAGGGGAGAGTCTCTAGGTAAGGGCTAGATCCCTTTGATGCATCATATTCATTCCAACAAATGATAACACGTGTATATATATATATATATATATATATATATATATAGATATATAATGGGGGGGATGAAAAGGGAGAAAGATTGCAGGAAAACAAATCTACTCTAAGGAGGTGATGCACCAAAATAAATCTGACCTTCTCACCCTCACACTAAAAATCAAACAAACACATACATACGCTTCAAACTGGTAGAAGGACCAGACTGCAAGAGCTTAACAGGGAGGCTTTAATGAAAATACAGAAAATAGAGATTCACCAAAGGTGCTGTGAAAGGCACACTGTAAGGTAATTTCTTCTATCTCTGCACTACCAAATAGAACTCTCTTTACTAGCTGCAGAAATGGCACTTTATAGACACCAGATACGTTGGTGTTGAACCTATGAAAGCATCAAGAAACAATGACTAACACAAACTAACACTCAGACATACACAGAGATATCTAACCAAAATAGAGGTAAAAAATGCGTTTATTGATTCAGGTGAAATTTTGTCAGGGCTATGCCTTACAAATGTGGAAGATGATTTCTCAAATGACAAGTCCTCAATATATAGGAGAAGAAAGGAGGCCTTTTGGCACCCCTTTTACAAGTGACCCATGTGCCTTACGCGTATTGGGAAGAGCAGGTTGCTTAAACATAAATGTTGTGTCGGCCCTAGCTTTGACTCTAGGCATTTCTTGACATGGCCGCACTATTTTCTCATTAACCGAGACTACTCCTTGAAGGCACCTATGTAGTTTGTCTGCTCATAAATATGAAATTAAGAAAAAAGGGTTGCATGATTGGTCATTCACATCTTCTAATGGTCAATTCGCAGGCACTGTATCATCTACTGAAATAACTTCTCAAATTGGCGCTTCCCTTCACCACTTGGACTATCTACCTACTCCTTTCTTAGCACTTTGTCTTTTCCCTATCTTGTCTCTTCTGGCTCCTTCGGCCCTCTAGGGCGATCTTCTGGTGGGTCACTGCATTTTTGGGCCTTTTCCATGGTTGGCATCCTTTTAGTTTGAAAGCAAACAGCTATTTCACTGTATGAAATTTGGCGTTCACGCGGCTGTCATCGCTTTGAAAACCAATGGCTAACTCACTTCCTTATATTTGACAGCTTTTGGGATGTCATTTTCCTTGGCAAATTCCTTCAGGGTTTTCCCTTTTTGCCACAGTTTTTCCTTTGTTTTGGACCTTTTCCCACAGACAAAAGTCTACAGGAATTGGTGTTGTGACTTTCCCTGGGTCTTTGTTTCAGCCCTTTGTTGAACCAACCTATTGAACCAAAAAATGGTTCAATGGTTTAACGCTGCACGCCGAGCCGATTGAACTGAACATTGAACCACTTGCTTTGAACCAAGTGTTAAACTAGTGGCCTTGAACCAAACTCGTTTAACCAAGCCATTGAACCAAAATTGGTTCAACAGTTAGATGGTTCAAATGATTGTTGAATCAAGGTGTTTGAACTGAGCGATGAACTCTTTGTTGAATTAAAAGCCACTGAACCATTTGAACTTTGTCAAAGCAGTGAAACTAGGCCTTTGAACCAAAGCCTTTGAACTTGTTGGGGATCAACCAACAATTTTGATTACAATATGAAAGCAATTAAACGCGGAATTAAATCAGAATGATAAGTAACTAGAATCAGAAATAGCAAAGAACAAGAGATACAAGAAACCACCCTGAAAACTTGTATTAAACTCTTTACAGAAGGAATACAATTGAAGAAACTTCTTTTCTTCCACACCTCTCTCAGATGTACAGATCTCTCTCTAGATCTCTTTCCCTGAAGAGCTCTCTCTCTCAATTACAATCAACTCCAACAACTTGGAATGATTCACATATATAATTCTGTACTGTTCTTCTACAATACAATAAGCTATGAAGAATTACGTCAATCGCTCCTAACTGATGCCGGTGACTGTGTAAACTTGCAACTTTGCAATCTGCTCACTTGGTGAAGCTTTAGCTCCACACCTTAACAAAACTAGTGGCCTTGAACCAAACTCGTTTAACCAAGCCATTGAACTGAAATTGGTTCAATAGTTAGATGGTTTAAATGATTGTTAAATCAAGGTGTTTGAACTAAGTGATGAACTCTTTGTTGAATTAAAAGCCACTAAACCATTTGAACTTTGTCGAAGCGTTGAAACTAGGCCTTTGAACCAAATGTTGAACTGGTTCAGTGGTTTAATGTTATAGGCTAATGAACTTGACGATTGGACTAGAGCTTGAAATTGAAGCGATGGTTCAATAGTTCAGTGCTTCCAACCTTCTTAGTGAATCTTCTTCAGACAAATGTCCCAAAAGCCTTGTTTACCCTAGTACTTCTCTAAACTGATCCTCCTTGCGTCAAAAGACTAACCTGCTGAGTCCATAGATTTTACTGGACCTACACAAAATCAAAAAGAAATGGCCTAGAACAGTAAGAGGCAGAATGGGATCAAAAATTTTGCCTATTGGGCAAAAATTGGTCAACAAATTGGTGACTCCCAGGGGAAGCATGCCTGCTATGCTTAGAGACCAGTTGCCTTGTAGTCCATTGGGCATAGATTCAGATGGTAACTTAAAAAAACAATAGCTCTGATAAATCTAAAACCAGTCACGCAGATTTACCTCCAAGGAAACGAAAACACACACTAGGCTAAGAAAACTACTAACATGTGCAGAAAGCACTTAGGGAAAGCAGGAAAAATAAGGGAAATATATACATGATAAAAAAGGGGGTCAGTGGCAATGCTTAAGATATATCCCATTAAATGGGATATGCAATTCTTCACCATCCAACCTAGAGAGTTGAAATGCATTACGTTGCTTACACTGAGTGATTATGTATGGGCCACTCCATAGGGCATCAAATTTTACATGCTTTCCAGGCTTAGCTCAGTCTTCATCCCATTTAAAGACAATATCTCCTTCAAAGAAATCTTTTGATGAATATTTCTTATCGAAGTGTCTCTTTGTTTGTTGTTGGTGACTGGTCATCGAAGCCATAGCCCGGTCCCTTATCTCTTGGAGCTCCATCAGCTCATACAGCCTGACCTCCATGCTACTTCCCTCTTCTAATTGCAGCTAGTGAGTGAGGTCCAATGCTGGTAATTCAAGTGAGATGGGAAGCCTAGCTTCCCTTCCATATACGAGTGTATATGGAGAATTTTTGATTGCTCTTTTTGGAGTGATTCGATCAGCCCACAGAGCTATTTTTAGCTTGGCATGCCAAGTCCTCTGATTTTCTTCCGTGGTCCTCTTGATGATCCTGATCAAGTTTTTGTTGGTGGACTTAGCTAGCCCATTCACCTATGGGTAATAATTAGATGAAGTGTTGATATATATGCCATACCTCAGCGCCCATTCACTTATTTTGGTTCCCAAAAAAGCTAAGGTGTTATCTGAGATTATGGTGGCTGGGACCCCGAATCTTGTCACCAAGTCCTCATAAAACTCCAAGACTGCACTTTCATTTGCCTCTTTTAGAGCAACGGCCTCCACCCACTTGGTGAAATAGTCCATGGCGGTTAGGACCCACTTGTGTCCAGCACTGGAGGGAGGATTAATCATCCCTATAAAGTCCAGGCCCCACTGCATGAATGGTTGTTCTACCTAAATAGGCTATAGAGGCATGGCAACCAACTATTATTTCCTATCAAAAAGGGCACACTTCTAGCACTTTATTACCTAGGCATGGGTATCCCTGAAAAGAGTAAGCCAAAAATAGCTAGCTCTCATTATCCTTGCTGCAGTAGCTCTAGGAGTGAAATGACCGCCTACTGGCCCATCGTGGAACTCAAACAGCACCTTTTCAGCCTGGTGTGTGTCAATCCATCTTAGAAGGACCCTTGAGAGATCATTCCTAAACAATACTTCATTAATTAGAACATAAGGGAGAGACTAGAGCCTAAAAAACCTTCTTTTGGTCCCATCAAGACCCTGCAGGCACTCACCAGTGAGAAGAAAATGCCTCAGGTTTGATGTCCAATCCTTTATGACAGCTAGCTCTTTTATTGTGGCTGCATCATGAATTAGTAAGCTACCTTACCCTTTCTACTTGAAGTCTGCAGCAAGGTGTTCACACAGACCTCTTCCCCTCACCTTGGTGATCTTGATGTCTACGTCATACTCCATCACCTTGGTGATCCACCCCGCTCTCTTCTCATTTAGGTCTCGATTGATCAAGAAATCCTTGACGCCAGGATGTGGAACCATGAGGTCAATCCTGTTATTAGACAACATATGCCTAAATTTCTTCAGGCTATGCACTATTGCCATGACTTGCTTCTCTACATACATGTATCTGACTTCAAAATCCTCTAGCCCTTGGCTAAAAAAAGCAAGTGGTTGCTCGAGGTCATCACCATTTGCTTGGGTAAGCATGGTAGAGATCACCTCTTCATTGCTAAAAGTGTAGAGGTTGAAGTCTTTATTGAAGTTAGGGCTGATCAAAGTAGGAGCCCAGGTTACAGCTTGCTTGATGGCTTCAAAGTTGTCCTTCCTTTGTATTCTCCACTTGAACTCCTCACCCTTCCTCAGCATAGAGGTCAGTGGTTTGACTATCTCAGCAAAATTTGGAATGAATCTTCGAATGAAATTTACCCTGCCAAAGAAGCTTTGTAGGCCTTTCTTGTGCTTAGGTAAGGACATCTCCAGGATAGAACAAACTCTATCGGGGTCAATAGATAAGCCTTCTTTAGACTCAATGTGGCCAAGGAGTTTCCCCTCGTGAACAGCAAACATGCATTTCCTCAGGTTAAGAGAGATGCCAAACTCCCTACACCTCTCAAAAAATTTCTTGAGGTGTTTCATGTGTTGGCTTGCTTCCTTGGAGAACATCATCACATCATCGAGGTATACCATCACATTGTTGTTTATCAAGCCTCGAAAAGCCATGTCCATGGCTCGCTGAAAGGTAGCACCAGCATTAGACAGCCTGAATGGCATCTTCTTATAGGTAAATGTTCCCCATTTAGTAGTGAAGGTTGTTTTGTACTGGTCACAGCCTTGCGCCAGAATCTGATTATATCCTGAATATCAATCTAGGAGGGAGAAACACTCGATGCCTATTACCTTCTAAAGGATCCGCTCCATGCTTGGGAGGGGGTAATGGTCTTTTAATTAGACTTTATTAAGGTCTCTAAAATCGACACATAGCCTGATTTCCCCATTCTTATTTCGAATAGGAACAAGATTAGCCATCCAGGAGGAATGTTTGATTGGAAATATAATCTTGAACTCAATCAATTTGGCTAGTTCCCTCTGCATGAGAGGCTCAATCATCCGGTTGACAGGTCTCTACTTCTACGTGACTGGCCTGGCACCTTCTTCTAATTTGATGGTGTGCTGGGTGAGTCTTGGGTCGAAACCCTTTAAATCACTGTAATCCCATGCAAAAACATCAGCAAAATCTTGACACAACAAAATGAAAGTCTACCTTTCTTGAACCGTGCAGACTTTTCCAAGCGAAAGTAGCTTGTCCTTGAAGATCTCAACCCTTTCATAATTCTCCTCCTTAGTTGTGATACATGCCTTGTCACTTTTTAATTGGTCATCTCCATTGAAAATGCTCTCAAGAGTGACCAAACCTTTAGGGAGCTTATTGTTCTTCAATTGAACAATCTGGTTGCCATATTGCTACTGCAGCTTCACCTAGTTCTATGTTGCAAACTCAGCTTCTTCCTGCAAGAAGAAATCTATTTGTTGGTCATTTTTGAAAACCTGCCAGTTTGTAATGTTGTTGGGGACAGAGGGTTGGACTACCACCTTCAAGTAGCGTGAACCATAGTCTCAACTTATCTCCCTAGAAACATTGAACTGAGCACCAATTATTGCTAGCCTATCCACTTGTTTGTTCTATTCCCTAGGAACAGAGGCGATATTGAAAGAGAGGAAATATTCCATCAAGTCTCAGACCCTATGCTTGTAGGACTTTAGCAAGGAATTTTTGGTCAAATTCTGGCCTTTCACCTAATTTACAATCAGCTCACTGTCTCCCAAAACTTGTAACTCCTTGATCCCTCTTTTTCTTGCCCATTCCAGGCCATGGATAAGGGACTCGTATTCTGCAACATTGCTTGTGCAAGAAAATTGGAAATGAAAAGCTAAAAAGTATCTCTCCTTTGAAGGGGAGACTAAAATCACTCCACCACCAGCTCCCAACCTACTTCTGGAAACATTAAAGTACAACTGCCATAGACCTAGGTCCTCTTGGCTCACCTTCATTATATTTGGTATGAAGGTACCCTCTTCGTGCATGCAGTAGACTCCAAGGCCTGCCTCCTCTATGAACTGGTAAGGATCATGCTCGAAGTTATCATTTCCCCACTCATCCAAGAGTAAGTCTAAAATTCCTTCAAGAGCAGAGGATGGAGATTGGTCTGTCTGGGACTCTTCTGGGTCGATAATGGTGTAACTAACATTCACTACCTTGGGCGAATATGGTTCTAGATGGTCCTTGTAGAGTGGCTCAAATTCGATCTTTACCTTGGTCCCATACTTGGTTCTAAAAACTAGATAGGACCAATTCGCTGCTAGATAGCCACCTATCTTTGATGTGAAGTCCCTGGATAAGCAAATTGTGAAATAAGGAGGAACATCTGCTACTACTATATAATGGGGGATTGAGAAGGTTGGGCAAGCATGTAATGTCAAGCTTAAACCCTTCATTATCCCAACTATTTTTGTAGGTTTCCCATCCAGTTGCAGGACTCCCTTATTCATCTCTTCATATTTCAGTCCCATCTTGTCAGCTATGCACTTAGGCATCACTGAGGTACTAACCCCACTATCAATGATACAGTTGTGCACCAAGAAATCTCTAATGACCAAGGACACATAGAAAGGGGGAATTTTCTCTTCCTTCTTTACCTGACCTGAGGTGGATGGTTGTCTGTTCATCATCAAGACATTATCCATCCTTGCTGGGACATCTTGTCAGTCTAGCTCATGCAATTCCCTTTATAACATGTCCTTCTATCCTAGTAGAGACAATGAATCCCATAAAGAGATGTTCATATGTAGCTTCTTCATCTGGTTCACTCTATTGACCTAGGGACTGCCTCCCTTCAAGTTTTCTTTGGGGCTAATTCCACCCTGAGGTGCAGGCTAAGGGGCTGAGGGTACAAATGGTGGTCTAAAATTTGGGGCCTTTTGATTTGAGTGTGATGGAGATGGTGCAGCTATCGATTGGGTAGTAGTCTAGGCTTCTCCCATTGCTCTCCTATTGAATCTTGTGTTGGCTACAACACAATCAGCTTGATTTTCTGTAGCGCCCACATAATTCACTAAATAAAATTCCCCTTCCAGATGATTCATGAGGGTAGAATCAGGCTGGCCTGATTGCTATTCATGTTGGGTTGCATTGGAGCCTCAAAGACCTGGGAATGAATGGCTGCCTGATTGTCTGCATTTTGGAAATAACCCATCATCTCATTTGTATAAATAGCTTGTTCTTGACCATATCCCATGGTCGAATAACTTGGTTGTTCCTATACCAGATTGTTCTAAATGGGCACCCTGACCTTAGATGATGAAGGGGGCCTGGGTTGTAGCCTTGAAATGGCTTGGTCTAAGTAAGTTGTCCCTGTCCTTGACTATAGTTTTGGAAAGGGGGTCTAGGGGCTTGACCATAATGCTGGTATCCCTGATTCAGTCTGTTGTTTTGAGCTTGTTGCCTTTTAAGAGCTACAAGTTCATTTGACATGCTCTACAACAAACTCTTAACTTCATGAAGCTCATTGGATGGAGCAGCAGTTGGTTTCTCCATGCTAGGCAGAGGAGCTAATGTGGGAGCAACGGTCTGAAAAGGAGAAAGCATTTTTGGGAAAAGTGGCATGTGAGGTCTACGGGCTATTTTCCCAGCCTATACTAAGTAATTTTCAGTTGCTATGGCTATGTCATAGGCAGCAGGTAGCACATGCCCTCCCATGGATTGTATCATCACTGTAATACCACTGTTTAATGCCTTTAAATAATATGGGAAAGCATAGCTGGGAGTCGGTCTTACCAGAATGGGGATTCTATCCCAAGTCTTTTGAAACCACGTGTTGAAATCTTGCATATATTCATGTGGGGCTCTTTTTATGGTCGTCAGCTGCTCAGCAAGTGAGAGGTCATCACTCTTTTCACCAAAATGGTTTGTCAACTAAATGCCTAATTCATTCCAAGAATGGACCAAATTTATAGGCAAGGTCCCATACCAGTCAAGAGCTTTGCCCTTAAGAGACAATGCCAACAATCTGATTGCAATATTTTCTTCTATGACATTGTGAATATTGCAGAGTTTAGCAATATTTATAATATGCTGGACGACTGTAATGGGTCCCTCTCCATCGAAAGAAGGCACATTTTTTAGGGCTGCTCTTGGGATTGGGTCATAAAGTGGGAGATTTAAAGGGCTCTGACCACGAAAAGCTGCAAAGGGCAATGCCATAGCTGGGATGAGATGTAACTGCAGCTCTGCTAGGGATGTGTCCCTTGCAATAGGTCTGGGAGGGTGGTTTGTTGAATAAGGATGGGTCTTCTCAAACCTCAATATTTTTGTTGAGTTTAAAGGCAACTCAATGAAATCAAAAGGAACACCCTTAGAAGCAGACCGTGTGGTGACTTTAGGCATAGAAAGTTAAAAAAATTGATCTTTGATTGGAAAATTGAAGCTCTTACCAGTGGCATCGCCAGATGCTAGAAATCTTTGATTTGCTATAATAGGACCAGCATCAATCCTGAAACCTTACTGAGTCATAAAACTATGTCCCACCAGGGGTGCCAAAATTGTTGATGCAGAAGATTGCACCCTTGGCAGGAGGCTAAGCTCCTACCTTCTTCACGTAACTATGGAAACTCCCCTCTTGCCTGTGGGACTAGTGAAGTTAGAGGGGAGAGTCTCTAGGTAAGGGCTAGCTCCCTTTGATGCATCATATTCATTCCAACAAATGCTAACACGTGTATATATATAGATATATAATGGGGGGGATGAAAAGGGAGAAAGATTGCAGGAAAACAAATCTACTCTACGGAGGTGATGCACCAAAATAAATCTGACCTTCTCACCCTCACACTAAAAATCAGACAAACACATACATATGCTTCAAACTGGTAGAAGGACTAGACTATAAGAGCTTAACAGGGAGGCTTTAATGAAAATAAGGCCCAGACTATAAGAGCTTAATAGGGAGGCTTTAATGAAAATATAAAAAATAGAGATTCACCAAAGGTGCTGTGAAAGGCAAACTGTAAGGTAATTTCTTCTGTCTCTGTACTTCCAAATATAACTCTCCTTACCAGTTGCAGAAATGGCACCTTATAGACACCAGATATGTTGGTGTTGA
>JARHVA010000821.1:1625000-1707500 GCA_037957365.1 Torreya grandis | reverse complement strand
AAATTGCATTGACCATAGATCTCTCTCGAGTGGCATTTTAAAATCAATCCATAGCTCAATTTTTTCAAAGGTTTAAAATGCAAATCAAACAAAAAAATATTTTTAAAATATAATATATAACTTTTGACTTTTCAACTGTAGGCCCATATCTTGAACATTAGTTATCCAAATTCAAAACCACAAATTGTGTTGGGATCCATACAACAAGACCTTCAATATTCTATAACTTTCATCACTTTTTTGTTGTAAAGATAAAATAACCTAAACTTTTCCTCAAACTAGGTCTTTTTCCAATTTCAAATACTCAACATATAATGTTATATTCCAAATTAACAAATTCTTGAGGCATATCACTGATACACAATTAATTCCTATATGCTCAATCTATACACATTATCATCACTTTATTATTTTATTATGTGATGGCTCCAAGATGATGCTCCCCTCATCCAAATGGGGGCATATTAATGGGGGCATGTCATAGAGACATGTCCTCCACAATTACTTAGTTCTTAGATTTTAGACATTTCATAGTTGTTGGCTCAGATACATACATTTGGGGCCAAACTCTATACATTAAAACTAATATTTACATATTTGGGAAAGAGTTTTCATATTTGTTGGTACTATTATTATACACATATTATGCAACCAAGGTTAAATTTTGATAGATGCATCAGCTTGACATATAGTGGAGTTGTTTATGATAATCAAAATACACCAATCTACATAAAACACATTATTTGTACTAGTTATGACATGGGACATGAACAGAGTTCATTCCTTCTATTATTTATCTAGGGACTAATTCATCTTCTAGATTCACAAGATTACTATGGAATGTTATTATACCCAACATTTGATTCATCTTATAGATTCACCACACTAATATTACCTAGGATGGATTGGTATCATACCTAGTATTGACTATTATCATACCCAAGATGGACTATTATCTAGCCAATTTATATGTAGCATTTAGTTCATTTTTATAGATTAAGTTTATTAAATCTCTCAATCTCACTAAATTTATAGGTTAGATTTGATTAAATCATCAAATCTCACTAGATTTATTACTTGATTTTAATTAAATGACTCATCTTCACCATATTTATAGGTTGGGATTGATTAGATCATTCAACCTCACTAGATTATACTTCACAAGATGAGTTTGATTAAATCAACTCACCCTGCATCAGATTATATATGTTTGCACTTGAGTTGTGTTGGTTATGATGTGATACTCTCAATGACTACAAAACTAATATTCTTATACTAGGTTGGGGGCATGATCACTTCCTAATTTTCCTTACTCTAGATATGGCACCTCCAGGGTGCAACCCATGTGATTACTTTTGAAATCATCCATTTTCTTGGATAGAAGATGAATGAGATCTAAAGTCCCCTTCCACTTCTTTAGCCTCCACAATAGATCCAATATCCTAGATTCATCTTTATGTAACACATACACAATTTTAGGATATCCATGCTCTTTATTTACTTTGATATTTTTTATTATTACTCATCCATATATTATATGCATTGATCACATTATGACATGATTTTGGTTGTAAGTAGCATTCAAACAAAAGGTTCAAAGAATATATCAAGAAAATATAAGGTGTGTTGTACATACTAAGGTGCCCATTTTATTTCCTTTAAACTAGTGTTTTTATTTTCATGTGTTACTAGATTAAAAGGGGGGGAAATGTAGATACACATATTAATACAAGCATAGATTCAAAGTATGTTTTTCATAGCTTTACATGTTTAGACCTTTTGATAGAGAGTTTGACATTTACTGGCATGATCTCACATGGACCTCTTCAGTTCTATGTTTTTTTTTTTTTGTTATCTAAAATATCTTTATCGTATGTGTTTCAAGGATCCCTACCTATTTTCTTGATTATATCTATGTTTTTAGCCACTGGACACTACCAGATTAATTGGGACACTAGTGTCAATGTTAGTGTCTTGACCTATGGTAGTTTCCACTCTTATATTTTGATCCTTTTCCTTACTTTTCATCTTGTGACTGTTTGTTTATCCTCATGTGTTTATTCCATTTTTGGCTTTCACATGCCACTAGGTCCTAATTCAAAATCAAGAGATCCCTATATATACAAAGGTATGGTCTAGTTTATTTTATCAATAAACCATCTAAATGAACATGTACTTTATTTTATTCAAAAAATATTTAACTACATTACACATTAAATTATTAGAACTAAAATTTTGAGGTATTTTACATTTTCAATTTTCACTTGCATTGCTTGTACAAAGGATTGCAATAGGATAAAGAACATATAGTTGCACAATCACCATTACACACACATACTTATGAGGGAGAGATTCATGTGAGTTTGAGGCACTTTTCAAAGTATATGGCTACATAGATAACACTTAACGATAATAAGGTTACTAGGGTTAGCCTGACTCAAGTGCTAACCTATTTTTATTGAGTCATAGGAGGCCAAGGGAAAGTGAACAATGGTTTCACTTATTAGTAATGTTTTTTGCATAATTCAACCCATTACAAAGTATGAAATAGAGATACACGTGATATCTCAACTTTATAGAAAGTTTGAACCAATTCTAGCACATATTTAGGGTTGGACACCTTTGTCAAATTTGGACACTTACGTTGACGATAGTGTCCTCAGATGAAATTAGTGTCCACGTGATAATAATAGTCAAAACTCATAATGAAAAGAATATAAATCTTTGTTTTAGACTTGAGATGAATCTAGATCATTGCCATGGTCTAGATTAGAACATGAAATAAGATATGCTCTCTTTATCCCTTAGTTTTACATTATTTTTTGTATTTATTGCACATACTTAAATAAGTTAAATTTAAATATTTTATCATACATTGATGAATTTTGAATATTATATTATCCCATTCAAACATTTTATTTGTTTAATGTGTTTTGGTATAAAACCCATTTTTCATAAAACACAAGGCTGTTACAACTTGGGTAATCAAAGACCAACCACCATCAGTCTTAAAAGTTGTTTGTTATCAAATTATATTTGAGCCATTAGATTGGAAATTGTTTGTATGATAATGGAGGTAGTATATTATTTGATGGATCAATGAATAATACACAAAATATCTTTTTTTATTTTCTTAAATCCTTCACACCACATGCTAACAATTTATTAGGATAGTAAGACCTACATCTCTCTAAAAGATGTCCATCTGTTAACTTGACTTGGTATCGAGTTAACTTGGCCTACTAATGACTCTAAGGTATTTATCGAATAAGTATGGTGGGTTTTGGTCGAATGAGGCTACTTCATTCTCTTAATTATCTCTTCAATTTGTATTTTATTTTCAACTATATGTGCAGCCAAATCCTTCCAACTACCTGGTGGTTCTTGTGGAATTGTAGGAGGCTTAGGAGGGTTAAGAGGTTTAGGAGGGTTTTGTATTCCACTTGAACATGTTATAGAAACAAAAAAAATAGTTTTAATAAAATATAATTCAAGTCCAAAATAATTAATAAATTTTGTGTTACTTGGTAAGAATTTAGCTTTCTCACCCCCCTCTAATGTGACATTATCGATTTGTTGACATAATTGGAAAATTCAAGTGAGTATGGTGTGTGTTGTCTCATCTTGACAAGAGAACGAGAGAACAGTTTGAACAATAGATGTGAAGTCCGCAAGGAAACTCAGAGTGAAATGGATGAATGAGAGTATGTAAGTTTTTTATTTTTAATACATAGTGAAATTATTGTGTACATGTTTTTATCATTTAGGAGGGTTAAGAGGTTTAGAAGGGATTTGTCTTCCACTTGAAGATGTTGTAGAAATAAAAATAAAAAATAGTTTTAATAAAATATAATGCAAATCCAAAATAATTACTAAATTTTGTGTTTCTTGGTAAGAATTTAGCTTTCTTACCCCCCTCTAATGTGACATTATCAATTTGTTGACATAATTGGAAAATTCAAGTGAGTATGGTGTGTGTTGTCTCATCTTGACAAGAGAATGAGAGAACGGTTTGAACACTAGATGTGAGGTCTGCAAGAAAACTCGGAGTCAAATGGATGAATGAGAGTATGTAAGTTTTTTATTTTTAATACATAGTGAAATTAATGTGTACATGTTTTTATCATTTAAAATGCGTACACATTCTAGGCTTGGTAGCTACCAAGCCTAGAAAACATAATGCATATGCATTGTTACAATAAATTGTAATCATTTTAGGATATTTTGTCAAAATGCCCACAAAATTCTCTTCCAAATCCATGCACCTACCTAAGAATCTCACAATCAGCCAAAAACTCCCAATAAAAAAATTGCATGATGAACCATCACCAAATTAATACCCCATCAATCTGGCCTCTAAGCCACCATTAAACAACTATTTCCTATCATTGCCAATCCAAAGAACATCATTTAAAAAATAATCAAGTGCAACCATGTTTGAGAATAAAAAATTAGAAAAATACCAAAATCTATTCCTACAACATGATTAATATCTTTCACAACATTATCAAGGTCAAACCAATCCCATCGACCGTCTAACAATATCTAAATTCCACACCATCATTGGTCAACCCATATTTGATCAACACATCTTTGACGAGCCTATATTTGACAAGCCTATCTTCAACCAATTCATAGTCAACAACCCATAATTGGTAAACCCATATTTGATGAGCCCATTAATGATCCACCCATATTTTATGAATACATATTTATTCAAATCATCTTTAACCAACCCATCTTGGACCAGCTCATTTTTTACCTGCATGATTTACTTCAGATATTTGATCTATAAACCTCCAACCAGCATAGCCTACCAACCATTGATCCATTTTACAATCTCCCATCACATATCAAAGCCTCCATCACCAAACCTCAAGTAACAAAGGTTCTTGTAGACAATGACATCTAATTATTGCTTGTTTGGATGGCTATGCTTGGTTTGGCATTTACTTATTTTACCTTTGTCAAGTAGGTTAACCAATATTAAGGACAATCCTCATGCACATATATAACTATGATAGAGGTACCAATACATAAGTGAGCCATTTTAGTCATGTAGAAATAAGTAATATAAGTTGCACCATCCACAAAATTGGCTCTCTTAAGGAAGGTTGGGATGGTTATAATTATTTCCCTACTATCATGGTGTGTAGGAGGAGTCCAAACCCATTATTTAAATGTCACCTATCATGTATCTATAATTAGGCTAACATTGCATAAATTGCTTACTTTTTTCTATAATTATACTCTAATGGTTACTTCCCATTTGTGTGTTGTTCAAGATCAAGAGGCCAAGTTTTTCCTAGCAGTGTGTTATTCAAGACAAGGGCCATGTAGCAACTATTCCCTGCTTTTGTATGGATTATTATATTGTATTTCATCTTTGTTTCATTGAACTCTGAGTATCAGCTTCAAATAGATAAAAGACATTATTTAATAGTGACTATCAAAAAATATGAATGGTAGTTGTATTTTTTGACAAATATAGATCAATTTGAAAAATTTAACAGGAAATATTTAATGTTGTCCATAACATAGCACTTGACTTGTCATTTGAAGATGATTTTAATATTTTAAGAAAAAGTTTTCAATAATATATCACATCCATATTTAAGAAATAAATATGTGACAAGAATTGATAGACTAGTCAAAAATTAGAGAAACTAAATAAAATGGCTTGAATCCCAAAAATGTTGATTCCTTATTTGTGGCATAAAGCCCATTTTTTTTGCATCTTTCCTTCTAATTAAAGTTTGGGGTCAAAAACATATCTTTAGGATGATATAAGTATCTCTATTAAATATTTAATGCAATTGAATCAAGTTTTTTTTGTAATAATCAGTTTGGTGTGTTTATAAAATTGAGAGATCTATATGCAAGGCCGGCTACTCTTTATTGTCTTTTATAGTAGTAAGTTGTTGAATGATTGCTTATTTTAAATTTTATGAATTTTAACATGAAGTAAAAAAGTAGTAATAGTAATATTCAATTGAATACAGAAGACCGAACCTGTTTCAAGATGTACAGACCAAACCTATTTCAAGATGTACCATAGCATCAAAAATGATACAAGTAGGGTCCCAAAGAGGTAAGATAATGAATAAAACACTTTTTAACTTTACATCTACCTTGATCTAATAGATAGTTTTAAAAACTATGAAAATGTATCAGATTTTAACAGAATAGTTATTGTGCAATGATCGTGATTGAAAATGAAATATGATAAAAACAAAGTGATGATAGCATATCATATATATAGGATAAAAAAATGTAAAATATATAAATTTGTAGTAATATACATAAGTAAACACTATTTATAAACTAAAGGGTATTCAAATTTAGGCCAAAATTACACAAGTCATTCACATTTGTAAATACATTGGTAACAAAAGAAAAACATAGTATAACTGTGAGATGTGAGTCCTCCATGGGTAGTATTGGTATTAGTTGTACATGAATCAATTTTTTGTCGTGTTTGTGTAAGTGAAAGAGGTATTTATTCCTATGAGATGAGACAAGAAGTAAAAACTAATTAGAAGTGTGTAGTTTACATTTTGAAAGAAAAAAATTTAAAAGTGGATTGCATACCTTAGATTGTTCATTATGTCAGCATGCAAAATGACTTTTTCTTCATTAAGAATAAATTTTCCTTGAAGTGAAAATCCTCAGAGCAGGTAGATTATTCTAGCTTTGTCTGCCAGATAGTCATTGTGCTAAAATTTATGTCAATGCAAGGAGGACTGTCTTCAATGGTAACCCTGAAAGACTGCATTGTATATTAGCATTTTTCATAGTTTTTAGATTTCAAGTGAGATGATGGAAATATGCATATGAACTCTGTTCATGATATGATGGAAAATGAAAAGTTTTGGCTTGGACAGATTACATGGATGTAATTATGAAACTGCTTGAATATTGGCAATGTCAATGTTCCTTTTACTTGTAAAAGATAAGATTGAAATTGTTAACATTTATAATTAAAAATAATTGTAGAAAATATATCATCTATCATTCATTTTTTTTTTAGTAATGTGAATGAAAATTTTAATATCATATAACAACTGGGCCAATAGAAACACAGTGAGAATAATATATATGCCATTCGTCTCCCCGAATCACAAATGAAAGATGAATGCCAATTGTTTAGGATCTATATTGCAAAAAAGTGTGGCTTGTAGAAACATAGTAAAAAATCCATTAAACATGGTCTCATAGTCTCCTCAGATATAATGTTATTTACATCTCATGATAACACACTGAATTGTGTATTGTTTTTTAATCTTTTATATTACACAACACATTTAGTGTCTTAATATGATTAATACTCTCACATTCAAATAAAAGTGAATACCCAATTGCCATTGGAAATAGGTTAGAATGATATCATAGGTGAATAAATAATAAATGTTTAGAGATCATGGAAACAAAAAGGACATTGACAAACTCCCATGCCCCATCATGTTTCTGAGTAATAATTAGAAAGCTTGGTTGATTGCCTTGTAAATATGATAATATATTTATATTCATTTAAATTGTCTCTTAACATTGTGACACGTAGTGTCAAAAGTTGTTAATTGTTGGATCACAAAACACTCACATTAATAGTCATTTGATAACTACTCTCTAAGAAATAATTAGAATCATTAAATGGTTGTTAACACATCAACATACATAAACAACCATCAGAAGTGACAAGTATTAATATTTTGAGACATACTTTTCTACCTTTCTCCTAAATAATTAAACAATAGATTTATTAATAAATAAAATTGTGAAAGGCAAACAAATAATAATATTAGATATATTTTTATGAGCATACATTGAAACTACATTAAATATGAAGGAATATGATCTAATAACACTTAAAGATTATTAATATTTATATGTCAAGATTTTAAAAACCTTTATAATTTTTATCATAATACATATTTCAAAATATTTGATTGGGTGAACAAAAATTAACTAATTGAGAAGTGATTCCATTAGCCTTTCCTTAGCAGGGACTAAAAAAGACATCAAATTATTCCTAGAGATATGTTGTAAATGTCTATAAGGTTGATTTGTTCATACAGAAACATTTCTCCATGCATGCAAAATGCATCATGTAAAAATGGTGTCCAAATTGAGTTGAAGCTTACCCTTAGAAGATATAAACCAAAACCATATTAAATAAAATTCCTCTAAGTGAACCTAAAGAGCAAGGAAGAATAAGAGAAAAACTTACTATGTAACTAGACCTACAAGGAAATAAATTATGCCAAGTGACAAAAGAAAACTTAGTGGCTTCATGAGAACTATGAAAGTAAAAAAAATGACCAATCTTATTGAGGCAAGATTTGAAAGTTGTGCAAGGTGTGCTACCACATATACATTAATGGAAGAAACTAAAAGGCTTCCACGAACAAAGCCTCAAATAAGGGAAACAAATATTCTTTGAGCATGTAGACAAGAGGCACAACTAATGCAAAGTGAAGATTTTTCAATATGGGTGTAATTGTAAGACCCTTGGAGAAAATCCCACTAAATATATTCCAACATTCCATTAGAAGAGAGGTGAATCTTCATACTAACCTATCTCTTTTTCCTTTAAAGATAACTTTGTGAGTGCAAAGATAGAAAATAAATAGATTACACATTTTTCAAATAGCACATGTTTTTAAGGAACATTTATCGATTTCTAGCACACTATTAATTGGTTACCATTTCTTTTGCAAGGTTCAAACTCTTGTATTAATTGTTACCTCCAAAGTTTAGTAATAAATCTTGTTGATTACCTTTCTCGGCCATATAAAGAAGTTGAAAGTTCTCTTTTTTGTTTCGAAGAATTCATGTAGGAAGGATTGTATTACTGACTTCAAACCCAATGTTATCATGTGGGAAGGAAAGGCATCTTATACACCCTATGCAAGGACTCTGTGGGAAATTATAGTTGTGTGTATCCTTGTCAGATGGAGGAGGTGAAAAATTTAGGCATAACTTTTAAGAAATTTGATCCTTTACTTGCCTTGAATTTAAACTGAGTTATCATAAACAAATTTACTTCATAGTTGTGTATTAATTTCTAAATTGGAGAAAAAAGGGCACATAATGCATTTACTTTTACAACCAAAAAGCATGAAATTAAAAGGTATAGATATTATCGTGTTATATATGATATCACTATGTACCTCTTTTTTCACTCTATCTCCCAGCTAATCGTTGTAATAAGATTGTCCTAGAAACTCACCAAATGAACAAAAATAAAATTTATCAACAAACAGATGAGGGAAACTTCAGATTGTGCAAGATTTTTTGAAGATAGCTCAACTATTTACCTTACTAAATTACCCCCTTTATAGTTGATATCTTTTGTTTTTATTGTGAAGGAGTTATGATTATGATTTTGTAGGTCTTCCTCACATCAAATCGTCATATGTAGACAATCGTTGATTCCTCATATACATGCATAGGTATCCAGATTAGAAAATCAATCTCAGAGTTGATCAGGATATGGCCATTGTCAACAAATAAGGCTACAATGTGGCCCCATACTTCTAGTGTCGTCTTGTCCTAACATAGTTTGAAATTATGTTTTTAGTTGAGATACATTTCATATGACTTTTTAGTGAATTTTCATCAATAGTAAACCTACAATTATTAATAAATCAAATCTAAGATAGTTTGCATCTATGTTTGTCAATTCACAATTTATAGCTCATTTCTAATTTTGTAAATTACTATATTTCACATTTAGATTCTGTAAATATTGTATTCTGAATCCAATTTATATAGTTATTTATAAAATTTAATTGTTAAGTAATAAATAAACAAATTAAACATTTTGGTGAACCTGTAATTTTTTTTCAAACATTGCTTGTTATTTACTTGTTTTTTGTTTCAAGATTTCATATTTTTTTTTGCAAAGTTTTGACATTGAAAAAAACAACTTTCAACTTTGGATCTAAAATTTGAAACCATGAGTCAGACTTCATCAACCTTGAATCCTAATCCAACATTGAGGAAATTATCCTGTCACTTTAGATAAAATATGACTCTAAATCCCCTTCTTTCTACCTTGGGTTAAAATTTCTTGGTCACTATACACAAAAATCATTCAATTTTTATTTTCTATTGTTTGTTGCTTACTTTTAGAAATTGTGTTCCAATAGTTTTAAAACTACCTAGTGACTACCGTTACATATTGAGAAATGATATGTTTTACGGATACCATGGTGTGAGGGGTACTACCCCAATACTCAAACTATTGTTCAACATTGAAAATAGAGTTTAGTTTCCTTATACCTCATGATTTATTAAAAACATCTTGAATCCCTTGTTTATACCATAGAAATCCTTTTTTTAATTGCTTGATTTGTGATGCACCTAAGAAGACTTTATCATCCAGGGAAGTTACTCTCATCGTAACCTCAAAGATGGGATAGTGGACTACATGCACAGATTTGCCTTTGTAATTAGTGCTATAAAACATTAGACCTACACAACTGTGTAAACAATCAAGCATATTTGAGAGCCCTCATAATCATTCAAACCCTTGCCTATGTCACCCTTATACCTTGATTTTTGTTTGTGTTGTAATCGTAATGGGATATTTATTTTATATGCTTCATCGGATCATAAAATTTATGTTACATCTTGTATCACTTTTCAGCATGCTATTCATTATGTTTGTGCATGGATTCAATGTCAAGTTAATCAAGAATCTATACTAAACAGTGTTCAATTTCATGACCTTCCTATTACAAATGCTTGCACTACTATATCATGTCATTATTATTTTGAAATAGTTTTTGTCAAATTTGAAATGAATTGGGACAAGAGGAAGCATATGTTACACATTACATCATGTAACAATGGTGTCAAAATTGAGTTGAAGCTTACATTTAGAAGATACAAACCAAAACTTCATTAAAAAAATTACTCTAAGTGAACTTCAAGAGCCAGGAAGAATAGGAGAAAATTACACTAAGCAACTAGACCTACAAGGAAATAAATTATGCCTGGTGACAAAAGAAAGCTTAGTGTCTTCATGAGAATTGTGAAAAACACAAAAAATAACCAATCTTAGTGAGGAAAGATTTGAAAGTCGTGCAAGGGGTTCTACCACATATACATTAATGGAAGAAACTAAAAGGCTTCCAAGAGCAAAGCTTCAAATAAGGGAAGTAAATATTCTTTGAACATGAAATCAAGAGGCATAACTAATGCCAAGTGAAGATTGCACAACATGAGCGTAATTGTAAGACCCTTGGAGAAAAACACCCACTAAATATATTCCAACGTTCCATTGGAAGGGAGGTGGATCTTCATACTAAGGGATCTCTTTCTCCTTCAAAGATAACTTTGTGAGTGCAAAGATAGAAAACAAGCAGATTACACTTTCTTCAAAGAGCACATGTTTTGAAGGAACATCTATCGATTTCTAGCATGGTGTTAATTGGTTACCATTTCTCTTGCAAGGTTCAAATTCTTGTATTGGTTTCTACCTCCAAAGTTGAGCACCAGTCTTGTTGATTACCTTTCTTGGCCACATAAAGAAGTTGAAAGATTTTTTTTTTTTTTTAATTCAAAGAATTTGTATTAGCATGTGGGAAGGAAAGGCATTGTATAGACCCTATGCAAAGACTCCATGGGAAATTATAGCTGTGTGTACTCTTATTGGATGGATGAAGTAAAAACTTTAAGCATATTTTTTAGGAAATTTGATCCTTTGCTTGCATCAGATTTCAACTGGGTTAGCATAAAATATTTCACTTCATAGTAGTGTATTAATACATTTACTTTTACAACCCAAAGGCATGAAATTAAAAGGTATATGTACTATCTTGTTATATATGCTACTAGCACCATGCAGCCCTTTTTTCACTCTCTCCTAGTTAACCGTTGTTATTAGATTGTCCCAGAAAATCACCAAATGAAAAGAATTAAAATTTATCAAATTTAATATAGCAATAATTACAAGTAATGATCTTGTCAAGCACGGATACCAAAAAAATAATGGGTTTAAATGTTTTTGGGAATTCTACCATTCTATGTAATTTATTTTAAATTATCACATCTATCATCTCATTTAATTTTGAAGACTAGCCTTGTTGCATTCCAGGCCAAGTCTGACCACATTACAAACCCTAAAAAATTATCTAAAGTGTCACTATCATGCAACCCAGTTTCAAGGTACTTACAATCATATTTATCTAAAAAATACTTAGAAGCCATATCTGCAAACTGTTTTAAATTGAGACTTGTGTGGTGGTGAACCATCGATGGCCCATAGTAATCTTTACCCACCTCCTCTATAGCTCAAATTTTCTATAGACAAAATCCATAAAACATAGACAACACACATGAGTTTGGATAATTCACTGAATAATTTTTAAAAAAAAAGAAGAAAAAGTTACAACCTAATTTCCTAAAATTGATTCTTAAAAGAATTAAAGCAGATTGCATCATTAGTAAATGGAAAGAACCCTGAGGATTTCTTAGGCATCGTCCTTGGCCGTAACCTAAAAAAATCCATGTTTACTATCACAGTGATAGGTTTTAAGCAGAGATTACCTACCGAGGTAGTGCTTGCAGTTATTGTTCAAAACTTACAAAGCTGTAAATATGATCTAGCTAAAAATGTATAAAAAGCGATGATTGAGTAGATGCTCCATGGGGATGGGGATGGGGATGGCAGTGCATATCCAAAAAAGAAGCCCCTTAATTATAAATTAAGGGTTGGCTCAATGTCCCCTCCCTCACGTAAACTCAAAACCTTCCACAAATTGATTTTCACAAAAGTCTACTCAAGTTTTGATTCGATAAAGAATTGATTTTATTCTCAAAAAGACATCACAACCTGTGATCAAAATTAAACCCGTCAGCGCAACCTAGGCCATGTAAGAGCTTCAAATCCCTCATACTAAAAATTTGGCCCCAAAATATTGGCCATGTAAGAGGTTCCAATCCACCCTCTTTAGCATCAATATTGGAAAGCTTACTACTATGTAGATTGAGTGTGTCAGTAAGCACATGAAGTGCATGCAAAGTGTCAATCTCAATAACCTCCTTCATTGGAGAGAGGATTATTTGAGGCTAAAGTGGATTTTGAATAGGGATTCTTGCAAGCTAATTAGGTGGATGACATGCACCTAATTTATCATGTGCAGAGCCTTTCCCCTGGCCATGAAACTTTGAGTAGTTAAAATAATTAGGAATCTCACTGAGGATAAACTTGCAAGAGAGTTTCCTTTAAAATGAAAATGGAACCTCATGGTGTAGATACCCATATTTGGTACAAGTATAGTTTCATAGTATATTTTTCATAGCTTTGCATGCATATACCTTTTGACAAAGAGTTAGACATCTAGTGGCATGATTTCACATGAACCTCTTTGGTTGTATGTTATTTTATTTACTTTATTTAATTCTTTTTATTTGTAAGTTAGCCACAATTTATTTATCTGAGGTGTTTCAAGGATCTTTGCTTCGTTTCTTCATTATCTCTATGTTTTTAGCCATTGGGCGCTACTAGATTAGTTGGGACACTAGCATCAACGTTAGTGTCTTGATCTATGGTAGTGTCTAGTCTTATATTTTGATCATTTTTTATAGTTTTCACCTTCTTGTTGTTTGTTTAATCCCTTGTGTTTATTATATTAGCGGCTTTCTCTTGCCACTAGGTCCTTATTTAAAATCAAAATATCCTTATATATACTAAACTATAGTCTAGTTTAATTTATCACACATTATCATGCATTATCAAGCATTATCAAGCAAACACCTCAATGAGTGTTAGTGTAGGCTTTTTCTCATTTTCAATTTTACCTACATGGTTGTTACTCAGTTTTCATAGAGTTTTTAAGGTCATTATAGGGAATATACTTAATGTGTTTTCTAAAAGTGAGTCGAGTTGTTACCCTTTTTATGACCTAATATCTCACTCTATAATGTACCTCTTTTGTATTTTTTGGCTAATCAGTTAATGAAGCTTTTGATCCATCTTTTATGTTATGACAACCTTGCTCTAACCTAATTCTAAGGTTTTCATAAAATCTATGATGTTCAAAGATCTTAAAGTCCCATTTATTATACTAAACCGAGTCAATATGGGTAAGAATTTGTCCAATAAGAATAAAGTATGATTTTTTTTAATGAGCAAGTGTTACATACACACACCAAAAAGCATAGTTCATCTTTTCTAAGAAGAACCACTGGTGTAGAATCAACTTTCCCCCATAGGGATCTCTCAAGTGAACTCAACATGACTGAGAGAAGATATCAAGGAAGTGTAAGACTACACAAAACAAATGCAATGACCCTTAGTTACAAGAACAATGCATGCTCATTAAGAGGATATCATGCATAGTCGAGAATGTGTCCAATTGAGTAGTAAGTATAAGAATCATCATAATGAAGAAAATGAGAATGTATATAAGAAACACCAAATAATGCATAGCACCACATAATAGTCCCTTATAACTATTAGCAGTAACCCCCTTTAATGTTGGAAATACAAACACGCTCGTATAGATGTTGGATGCAACTAAGTATGTGTCTTAAGCAATTTATGTGTAAGTATGAAATCACTAGAGGGACGTCAAGCTCTACTGATAATGCATCCAAGAAGTATAATTTTTTAATAATAGGCACTGTACTTCGGTACCTTATTAGGCCTTACTACTATGACCCAATTATTCTACCCACCTAAGTTACACTTGATGGAGGTGTTAGTGTAGGATTTTTTTCACTTTCAATTTTACCAACATGAATGTTAGTTAGCTTGTTTAGGCTTATTAAGGTCATTTAGTGAAATACATTAATGGGTTTTCTAATAGTGAGTTAAGTTGTTTCCTTTTTGTAGATCTAATATCTCATTATATAATATACCTCCTTTGTACTTTTTCGCTAATCAGTTAATGAAGCTTTTGATGTATTTGATGCAACTTTTATGTTGTAATAGTGTTTCTCTCACATAATGGTAGTGTTTCTCTCACATTTTTCTAAAGTTTTCCTGCAATCTATAAAATTAAAATATCTTAGGAATAATCTAACAATGAGCATGTACCTTATTTTATTCAAAATCTATTGAACCACGTTACACATCAAATTACTAAAACTAAGAGTCTAAGGTATTTTATAAAATCAATTTGCACTTACATTACTAGTACCAAGGGTTGCAATAGGAGAAAGAACATATAGTTTTATGATCAACATGTACTATCTTGTTATATATGTTACTAACACTATGTAGCCCTTTTTTCACTCTCCTAGTTAACTATTGTTATTAGATTGTCCCAGAAACTCACCAAATGAAAAGAATTAAAATTTATCAACTTTAAAATAGTAATAATTACAAGTGACGATCTAGTCAAGCACAGATACCAAACAAAACAATGAGTTTAAATTTTTTTGGGAATTCTACCATTCTATGTAATTTATTTTAAATTATCACATCTATCATCTCATTTAATTTTAAAGACTAGCCTTGCTGCATTCCAGGCCAAGTCCGACCACATTAAAAACCCTAAAAAATTATCTAAAGTGTCACTATTATGCAATCTAGTTTTAAGGTACTTACAATCATATTTATCTAAAAAACACTTAGAAGCCATATATTCAAATTGTTTTAAATTGAGACTTGTGTGGTGGTGAACCATCGATGGCCCATAGTAATCTTTATCTGTAATATCCCCTGTTTCCCTTCAATTCTGAAACTGGATATTTTTCTGACTATTTCTCTATATTTTGCTTTTTGATATTTTGCATGAATAAAAATATGATTTTGCAAGATAAATTCAAATAAACAAATAAACCATAGTAAATCTCTTAACTCACAAATCAGTGCTCTTATTATTCTTCAAAATGATTACAATAAGGTATCTCTGGCATGCATATAAAGTAATACAAATATCATCTCAAAACCTGATCTTTTGCTAATCTGGAACGGCTCTCGGATTGTTGTGTCAACAACAAAGTCGCCGACGTCGGTTATCCTGCCATCATCGGTCGATATACTTCTGCCGTCGGTCGCTATTGGTCAGCTACTCTGCTGACGTCGGTCTGCAGTCGACCGATGTCGGTCACTGCGCTGCCGATGTCAGTTCCTGTGTCCCCTGCGGCGCTGTCCGGCCTGTGGCAGAACGGTATGAAATTACATGAATCTGTATGGATTCCGTACAGAAGCAAAATATATGTTGCGGCCTGTATTCTGGATCCCTGATCTCAAGATCTCTATCTGGACAATTTATTAAATCAAAACATAATGAAATAAATACCTATGATAACTTTTGTGTGAAGTTATCTCCCAAACCTGTAAACCTCTGTGATAACTTTTGTATGAAGCTATCTCTCAAAATTGGCAATAGATCGGTTGATCTCTCACAACCTCTGAATCACACACAATGAAGAGTGGACGTTCTTCAATGCAAATGGAATCCTGGAACCCTTGGCTCAGTCTTCACAGAATAATTCTTAGCAACAATCAATATCAATAATCAGTCATAATCAAAAAATTCAACACTCTCCCCATGAGAAACCCTTATACCCTCAAAAAGATGTGCTTGCCCTAATTAGGGTTTCTTAAATTAGAATTAGGGTTTCTTAATTAAAAATAGGCCAAATAATTAATATTTGATTAAATCAATCAAATATTAATATCTCCCTTAAAACATGTCGGATCTTCGAACCGATTGAAGCTGGTAAATCAGGGAGTGATTCTACACATGATCATACCAAAATAAAGGTGCTCTGTTGCGTGTTAGAAGTCCCTAAATAATAAGAGCTCAGGCAAACGACATCTACAAGAGCCCAAATGAAAGCTAATTGTAGAAATTTTGCTAATTGAAGCCAAGCCAAGCTCCATCATGACCCTCTATCCATCCTATCAGCCTACGAAGGTCGCATAATAGGCTAATCATCAAGTCTGAACATGCCAACTAAAAAGGGGACATGACAATCCGCCCCTCCTGAAATTGCTTGCCCTCAAGCAATCGTTGAATGATAAACCAATCAATCCACTTGGATCCCAAATGTAGTCATGATCTACACCATTGTCAATCAACGCAAACTCCATGCCATGTCTATCACAACTCTCATCCAATGGCGTCACATCGTCCCAAGTACCAAGATAAAGATCCCAACATGCAATCCATGAATGGAAATCAACTGGTAACTCAAGTAAACTCTTCACTTGAAAAATGTGAACAATACCAAATGACTGTATGCAGATGTCTCCTGTACCCACTACAATCTCTGAATCTAGAGTGTGAATGCTAGACATACTCATATCAACATGTGACTCAACTATAGAAGAAAGCTGAGTCCCTGCCACATGTCCTAACTCTTGAACTGTACTCACCTCAAGACAAGGCTCGTCCACATGTCTCTCCTGTATTGGTGCCAATGTGCACTCAATAGCGCACTCTATCATGTCATGTCGTATGAGCCTCTCCATCCAATGAAAAAACATATGTTTGAAGCTGTTGCCCTGTATTGCCTTAAGAATATGTGTCTTCCCACCAACATCAAAATGAACCTCCATGTCCTTGAGACGAAGAGTGACTTCCTCAAATGAATGAAGCCACTTCATACCCAAGACTAAGTCTATATCCCCCATGTTAACCACATAATAATCAGCCTTGAACTCATAGTTGTTCAATCGCAATGGGAGGTCTCTAATCATCCGCTCACACATAAGAGTGTGACCGTCAGCCACCTTAACTCTAATGCCCTTGAAATCTTCAGTAGTGAGTCCACGCTTCTCCACAAATCTAGCATCTATAAAATTATGTGTGGCTCCTGTATCAAGAAGGGTGATGACCTTCTGTCTTGCCAAAACTCCACGGAGTCTGAATGAATCATCCGACTAAATGCTGGATAGGCATGCCTCCTGTATGTGAAGCTCTACATCTACCTCTACCTTAATCTCTAAGCCTCTGCCTCTGCCCCCTCAGAACTATCCTACTGCTCGAAATCCTCTGAATCCGAATCCTCATAATAAGCCCACATCACTCGATTGGCCTTGCCCTTAGGCCTCAAAGGACAATCATGATTGGCATCATATGGACCTTTGTAATAGAATCAAAGCTTCTTCCTGCGTAGATCATTAAGAGCCTCTCGATCCAAAGGTGGTGCCTCTAGATTTGCCTTTGAATCATTCTTAACACCCGATTTATCTATGTTAAAATCTAGTCTCTCTCTATTATTATTGCAGCCCTTATTGTCCCTAGATGAAAAAGTACCTCCTAAGTTAGATTTACTGGATGGGGTTGCCATCTCCATACTACGGGCCTTCTTCATAGCTATCTATAATGAAAGAGGATCAAAGGCTTTGATCCAACCTCTCAATGGTTCGGTCAATCCCTCCATGAATAGAACTACCAATCTACGCTCTGAAATATTTGGCACCATGACTGCCAATCGCTGAAACTCACCAATGAAGGACTCCAAGTTACCTGTTTGTTTCAACTGTGCCAGATCTTGAAAGTAAACCTCAGGATCTTTCCTGTCAAACCTCTCAACCAATCTATCCACGAAGTCTTGGTACTCTAATCACCTGGTTATGCTGAAGTGTTACCATACCATGGTACCACCAATCATGTGCTACTCCATCCAAGTGCAAAGTGGCGTATTTGATGGCCTGTATCTCTGTCATTGGCCTCAATGCCAAGAATGTATCAAGCTTATGAACCCAAGCTTGAGCTGTCATCTTGCCACTCCCGTCAAAAGTGGTAAAAAGAAAGCTTGCCAGTAGCCTTCTTCAGCTCACTGAGTTGACCTCTAGGCCTCCTGTCCTATCTAACCAATCTGTAGTGCTCTCTCCTTTGATTAACAAAGTGATCAAAGGACATCTTCTCTCTGGCCTGAGGAGCTAATAAGTCCCACTCATCATTTGCAGCCATGAGAACATCTGCAAATAGGGAATCTCCTGCCTCCTCCCCTACCGGGGCCTCTGGTTCCTCTTGAACAAACATAGGACGTGTAGGTCTATCAGCTGTTCTGGAGTAGGTCAGTTGTGGTCTCTGATTAACAGTAGCACTCATTATCTCCTTGTTCCTAATTCTATCTAACAGGTGGGTTCATCTTCTCTACCATAGTAGTGAGTGCCTGTATTCTCTGATTCATCTGCTACTGGCCTGTCATCATAACACGTTGGAATTCTCTGGTGCCCTGATCATCATCATACCTGTGGCCCCTGGGTGGGCTACCCTCACGTCTGTCACTCATGATGATCGGTGGCTGATCTAACACCTGGGTACCTTCAAGCAAGGCTCTACTGCGTGTGTTATACCTATGTGGTCCCAACTCTTGTGACTGCATAAGATCTATAAACCCTCAGGATGGCAGGATTTAGCTCTGATAACACTGTAATATCCCCTGTTTCCCTTCAATTTTGAAACTGGATATTTTTCTGACTATTTCTCTGTATTTTGCTTTTTGATATTTTGCATGAATAAAAATACGATTTTGCAAGATAAATTCAAATAAATAAATAAACCACATTAAATCTCTTAACTCGCAAATCAGTGCTCTTATTATTCTTCAGAATGATTACAATAAGGTATCTCTGGCATGCATATAAAGTAATACAAATATCGTCTCAAAACCTGATCTTTTGCAAATCTGGACCGACTCTCGGGTTGCTGTGTCAACAACACAGTCGTCGACGTCGATTATCCTACCGTCGTCGATCGATATACTTCCGACGTCAGTCACTGTTGGTCGGCTACTCTGCCAACGTTGGTCTGCAGTCGGTCGATGTCGGTCACTGGGTTGCCGATGTCGGTCCCTGTGTCCCCTGCGGTGCTGTCCAGCCTGTGGCAGAACGGTACAAAATTGCACAGATCTGTACGGATTCTGTACAGAAGCAAAATATATGCTGTGGCCTGTATTCTAGATCCCTGATCTCAAGATCTCTATCTGGACAATTCATTAAATCAAAACATAATGAAATAAATACCTGAAATACCTGTGATAACTTATGTGTGAAGTTATCTCCCAAACCTGTAAACTCTGTGATAACTTTTGTATGAAGCTATCTCTCAAAATTGGCAATAGATCGGCTGATCTCTTACAACCTCTGAATCGCACACAATGAAGAGTGGACGTTCTTCAATGCAAATGGAATCCTTGAACCCTTGGCTCAGTCTTCACAAAAGAATTCTTAGTAACAATCAATATCAATAATTAGTCATAATCAAAAAATTCAACTCTCTCCCCATGAGAAACCCTTATACCCTCAAAAAGATGTGCTTGCCCTAATTAGGGTTTCTTAATTAAAAATAGGCCAAATAATTAATATTTGATTAAATCAATCAAATATTAATCTCCCTTAATACATGTTGGATCCTCAAACCGATTGAAGCTGGTGAATCAAGGAGTGATTCTGCACATGACCATACCAAAATAAGGGTGCTTCGTTGCGTGTCAGAAGTCCCTAAATAATAGGAGCTCAAGCAAACGACATCCACAAGAGCCCAAACGAAAGCCAACTGTAGAAATTTTGCTAATCGAAGCTAAGCCAAGCTCCATCATGACCCTCTATCCATCCTATCAGCCTACGAAGGTCGCATAATAGGCTAATCATCAAGTCTGAACATGTCAACTAAAAAGGGGACATGACATTATCCACCTCCTCTACAACTCAAATTTTCTACAGACAGAATCCATAAAACATAAACAACACACATGAGTTTGGAAAATTCACTGATTGATTTTTTTTTTAAAAGAAAAATTTACAACCAAATTTCCCAAAATTGATTCTTAAAAGAATAAAAGTAGATTGCATCATTAGTAAATGGAAAGAAACCTGAGGATTTCTTAGGCATCGGCCTTGGCCGTAACCTAAAAAAATGCATATTTGCTATCACAGTGACAGGTTTCAAGCAGAGAGTACCTACCAAGGTAGTGCATGCAGTTGTTCAAAACTTACAAAGTTGCAAATACGATCTAGCTAAAAATGAACAAAAAGTGATGATTGAGTATATGCTCCATGGGGATGGGGATGGCGATGCATATCCAACAAAGAAGCCCCTTAATTACAAATTAAGGGATGGCTCAATGCCCCCTCCCTCACGTAAACTCAAAACCTTCCACAAATTGATTTTCACAAAAGTCTACTCATGTTTTGAATTGCTTTTATTCTCGAAAAGACGTCGCAACCTATGATCAAAATTGAACCCGTCAGCGCAACCTAGGCCGTGTAAGAGCTTCAAATCCCTCATGCTAAAAATTTGGCCCCAAAATATTGGCCATGTAAGAAGTTCCAATCCACCCTCTTTAGCATCAATATTGGAAAGCTTACTACTATGTAGATTGAGTGTGTCAGTAAGCACATGAAGCGCATGCAAAGTGTCAATCTCAATAACCTCCTTCATTGGAGAGGATTATTTGAGGCTGAAGTGGATTTTGAATAGGGATTCTTGCAAGCTAATTAGGTGGATGACATGCACCTAATTTATCATGTGCAGAGCCTTTCCCTTGGCCATGAAACTCAAAGTAGTTAAAACAATTATGAATCTCATTGAGGATAAACTTGCAAGAGAGTTTCCTTTATAATCACAATGGAACCTCATGGTGTAGATACCCATATTTGGTACAAGTATAGTTTCATAGTATATTTTTCATAGCTTTGCATGCATATACTTTTTAACAAAGAGTTAGACATCTAGTGGCATGATTGCACATGAACCTCTTTGGTTGTATATTCTTTTATTTACTTTATTTGATTCTTTTTATATGTAAGTTAGCCACAATTTATTTATCCGATGTGTTTCAAGGATCTTTGCTTGTTTTCTTCATTATCTCTATCTTTTTAGCCATTGGGTGCTACCAAATTAGTTGGGACACTAGCATCAACGTTAGTGTCTTGATCTATGGTAGTGTCTAGTCTTATATTTTGATCATTTTTTATAGTTTTCAACTTCTTGTTGTTTGTTTAGTCCCTTGTGTTTATTATATTAACGGCTTTCACTTGCCAATAGGTCCTTATTTAAAATCAAAAGACCCTTATATATACTAAACTATAGTCTAGTTTATTTTATCACACATTATCGTGCATTATCAAGCAAACACCTCAATGAGTGTTAGTGTAGGCTGTTTCTCATTTTCAATTTTACCTACATGGTTGTTAATCAATTTTCATAGAGTTGGTAAGGTCATTAGAGAGAATATATTTAATGTGTTTTCTAAAAGTGAGTCGAGTTGTTACCTTTTTTATGACCTAATATCTCACTATATAATGTAACTCCTTTGTACTTTTTGGCTAATCAGCTAATAAAACTTTTGATGCATTTGATGCATCTTTTATGTTATGACAACCTTGCTCTAACCTAATTCTAGGGTTTTCATAAAATTTGTGATGTTCAAAGATCTTAAAGTCTCATTTATTATACTAAATTGAGTCAGTAGGGGTAGGAGTTTGTCCATATAAGAATAAAGTATGATTTTTATTTATGAACAAGTGTTATATATACACACACCAAAAAACATAGTTCATCTTTCTAAGAAGAACCACTGGTGTAGAATCAACTTTCCCTCATAGGGATCTCTCAAGTGAGCTCAACATGACTGAGAGAAGATATCAAAGAAGTGTAAGACTACACAAAATAAATGCAATGACCCCTAGTTACAAGAACAATGCATGCTCATTAAGAGGATATCATGCATAGTCGAGAATGTGTCCAAATGAGTAGTAAGTGTAAGAATCATCATAATGCATAAAATTAGAATGTATAGAAGAAACACCAAATAATGCATAGGACCACATAATATTCCCTTAGAACTATTAGCAATAACCCCCCTTAATGTTTGAAATACAAACATGCTCGTATAGATGTTGGATGCAACTAAGAATGTGTCTTAAGTAATTTGTGTGTAAGTATGAAATCACTAGAGGGACGTCAAGCTCCACTGATAATGCATCCAAGAAGTATAATTTTTTAATAATAGGCACTGTACTTCGGTACCTTATTAGGCCTTGCTGCTATGACCCAATTATTCTACCCACCTAAGTTACACTTGATGGAGGTGTTAGTGTAGGATTTTTTTCACTTTCAATTTTACCTACATGAATGTTAGTTAACTTGCTTAGGGTTATTAAGGTCATTTAGTGATATACATTAATGAGTTTTCTAATAGTCGGTTAAGTTGTTACCTTTTTGGTGATTTAATATCTCATTATATAATATACCTTATTTGTACTTTTTGGCTAATCAGTGAATGATGCTTTTGATGTATTTGATGCAACTTTAATGTTGTGGTAGTGTTTCTCTCATGTAATTCTAAAGTTTTCTTGCAATCCATTAAAATTTAAATATCTTGGGAATAATCTAATAATGAGCATGTACTTTATTTTATTCAAAATCTATTGAACCACATTACACATCAAATTACTAAAACTAAGAGTCTTAAGGTTTTTTATAAAATCAATTTGCACTTACATTACTAGTACCAAGGGTTGCAATAGGAGAAAGAACATATAGTTTTATGATCAACATTACATAGAAATATTTAGGAAGGAGAACCAAATATAAGTTTGAGGCCCTCTTCAGAGTATATTCCTATTTAGGTAGCACTTAAAAATAATAAGGTTGCTAGGGGTAGTTCGACTCAAGTGCTAACCCCTTTTTATTGATTCATAGAAGGCCAAGGGTAAGATAACTAGGGTTTCACTTATTGGTTATGTTCCATGCATAATTCGACCTACTACAAAGTATAAAATAGGGCCACAGGGGATATCACAACTTCATGGAAAGTTTGAACTGATTCTTGTGTGTATTTAGGGCTAGACACCTATGTCAGTTTTGGACACTTACGTCGATGGTAATGTCTTGAGGCGATGATAGTGTCCAAGTGGTAAAAACAATCAAAACTCAAAATAAACCGAATACAAAGCTTCGTTGCAAACCTAAGACATGATTTCAACTGAATAACATAAAAAGTTTCACTTCATAGTAATGTATTAATATATTTAATGAATAGAATAACATAAAAAGTTTCACTTCATAATAATGTATTAATCTATTTAATTAATATAACCAAAAGACATGAAATTAAAAAGTATAAGTATTATCTTGTTATATATGCTAGCACTATGCAACCCTTTTTTCATTCTCTCTCCCCGTTAATCGTTGTTATTAGATTGTTCCAGAAACTCCCCAAATGAAAGAATTAAAATTTTCTACAAACAGATGGAGGCTAAATCTCACACATTTCTAAAACTTGAAACATACCAATAATTGCAAGTGACGATCTTGTCAAGCACAGATACCAAACAAAACAATGGGAATTCTACTATTTTATTTAATTTATTTTAAATTGTCACATCTGTCATCTCTTTTAATTTTAGTGACTAGGATTTTAAATTGTTACAAACCCTAAAAATTTATATAACGCGTCACTGTCATGCAATCCAGTTTTACGGGAACTTACCATCATATATATATATATAATATTTAACACACACGGGGAAGCCATATTACATAGTAGCAATTCAATAATACAAGATTTAAATTGAGAGTTGTGTGCTGGCGAACCATCGATGGCCCATAGTAATCTTCACCCACCTCCTCTGCAGCGATTTTCTACAGACACAATCCGTAAAAGATAGACAATCCGCATGAGTTCGGAAAATTCACTGAACGATTTAAAAAAATCAAAGTAAAAGTTAGAAACTTAATTTCACAAAATTGATTCTTAAAAGCAGAAAAACACACTGCACCATTGGTAAATGGAAAGAAATTTCAGGATCTGTTGGCGTCCGCCTTGGCCGTATGTTTATAACAAATATAATGACAGTGACATAGGGTTTCAACAGAAAATAAAGTGCTACTCAAAACTTACAAAGTTGCAAATAATAACTCCCAACAATTTGCAGCCAAATTTCCACCCTAAACAGAGATACTTTACTAGAATTCTAACCTGTTTTATTATTAGTAGTGTGGCCTGGTGGCGGTGGCGGTGGCGGTGGCGGTGGCGGTGGCGGTCTTTTCTTGACCATCGCTGGTCTATGGCCCATCATAAATAATCTTCACCCACCTCAGACTTCTGCAGCTCAGATTTTCTACAGACAGAATCCGTAAAACATGAGTTTGGAAAATTCACTGAACGATTAAAAAAATAAAAAGTTGAAACCTAATTTCACCAAATTGATTTTTAAAAGCATGGAAAGAAATCTGAGGGTCTCTTGGCGTCGGCCTTGGCCGTGACAGTGACAGGTTTTAAGCAAAGAGTACCTACCGAGATAATGCTTGCAGTTGCTGCTCAAAACTTACAACGCTGTAAATACGATCCAGCTGAAAATGTATAAAAGCGATGATGGAGCATATACCTTACCTTACCTGTATATGCTCCATGGGGATGGAGATGGGGATGGGGATGGCGGTGGCTGTGCATATCCGGCAAAGTAGCCCCTTAATTACAAATTAGGGGTTGGCTCAACGTAACTAATTTTTATTCCCCTCCCTCATGTAAACTCAAAACCTTCCACAAAGTGATTTTCACAGAAGTCTACTCAAGTTTTGGTGCGAGACAGAATTGCTTTTATTCCGGAAACGACATCGCGACCTGTGATCAAAATTGAACGAGTCATCAAATCCCTCATAAATAATCGGACCTACAAAAATAAAAAGATGAAAAATTATTTGACAAGAAAGAAGTATCATTTTTTATTGAAAATAACAAAAGAATGGTTATACCAAAAATTCCTATCAATCAGATGGCACATCATAATGGCTTTCTCTAGTACAAAGTTGTTCTGGAATATGTTTTTTTTTGTTTCATTCAAATATATTAATATTTCTTGTTATCAGTGTTTTAACATTATCAAATCAATTCCGGACTATAGCATCTCTGGAGTAGCATCCCTGAGTACTTCAATGTTGAAGTGTTGGTTTAGAACTAAATTTAGAGTATTTCAACTCCAAAGTATAGCATTCCAAAGAATACTTTAGTTCAAGAGTGTTCATTTAGAACTAGCTCCGGAGTAATTCAACTCTAGAGTATAGCATCCCTCATAGTAATTTAGCTTCGAAGTGTATATTTAGAACTAGCTCCGAATTACTTACACAAGTAGCTCAAGAGAATGTCATGGCTCTCATTTTGGAACAAATTTACAACATTATAAATGTATTTTAGCTCTAGAAGTGTGTTGAGTGCTTTTACTTCTCTTACCTTGAAAGGTTGAGGTAGTTTTCAAGAGCTTCCAAATAGTTTTGAAAATCTTACTTTGTTAAAATATCTAACCTTGGGGTCTTGCTAAGGTTTCTTAGTCTTCCTTGTAATTTTGAGAAATATTAAAACTTGGAGTCTTGTTGGGAGTTTCTTGATCTTCCTTTTAATTTTGAAAACTTTCTTCATTAGATTATCTAAAATTGAAGTTTTGCTTTGGGTTGCTCTAGTTTCCATAATTACTATTAATATTAAAATCTATAATATTTAAAAAAATATATTTAACATATTTGTTAGCGACTAAAAGATAAAAATAATATTCTATTTAACATACTTTTAGTGATGTGTGTACTTGATTTACTCTTGTCAATCGAAGTGCACCTATTTCTTACAAATTTTTATCATGGAATGGTTAGATGATTAAATACCCTTCTGTTAGGATGTGAAGTCACTATTCATGAGTCACGATTCACATGCACTATTCATGATGGCATGGCCTAATGGTGATGTGGATGGTTAGTGATGTGGTTGATTGATGATGTGGCATGTACCCATGGAGGGTATCCCATGAGTGATCAGATTGATGTGATGGGAGGGTGTAACACTCCACCAAGACACATGGGTTTCTCCTTGGTAGTCATATGGGTGGTGTCACATGGTGCAAAAGACAAAAAAGTTGGTGTGGGTTGAATTTATAAGGGGCCCCATGATTCCCATGTGTGAAAAGAGTCGAAAGGGGATTGCAAGCATCTTTTAGACTCATGTGGTCACATAGAGAATGAAGACAAAAAAATTATTATAGTAAATTGACCTCACATGTGTGTGGGAGACAATGCTTTTGGGGCCACATAGAGGTGGCACATGTTCTTATCTAAATTGAATATGCCTTGAAAAAATTTTGCACATGGAGACAAAAACACCACCATTATAGAGATCACGTGTCACCCCACTCATGTATGGGTTAAATTTATTTGGTACCACTATTCATTTTCTCTCTCCTCTCTCTCTCATGTTGTAAAATGCATAAATATGCATTAACTCTCTCATTGTAATTTATCCAATTAGTGGATCCATGCAAGCCTTGGGATTGCATGCTTGGAGGTTAGATCTTATAGGCTAGATTAGGCTTGGTTCACAACTTGAACGCTTCAAGTGGAAGCATTGAGTGATTAGTATGTTAGCATTGGTGGAGTTGCTAGAGGAACTATTGTAGAAAGGAATTTGATTCTGAGTTAATATGAATTCTAGAAGATGTTATTTTGGTCATGGTTTTTCCTTGCACATTGAAAGATTTCCATGTAATCTTTGTGTAATGTCTTCTTTCTTATCTATATTTAGTGTAGCTTGTTTTTTGCATTTTTTACTTGTACTGTAAGATATAGTTCATTGATCTCACATGCAATATCCAAAATTTATTCCTGACGCCTTCAAATTAAAATTAAGACCAATGCTACAATTTTGATCACTGGTTGCGAGGGATGTAATTATTTATTTTGTAAAAGTGAAGTGTGTTTGATTGTTTTTTTTAATTGATTTAATTAAGTAATTTATATATGGATGGGGAAGTATTTGTAGAGAGTAATATAATTTTTATAAATATGTAATATATATTTTGTTTATATTAGGTATTAATTTTTGTAAGTTTTTTACTTGTGTGTGTTTTAGTCATTATTTAAATGATCCCCACGAGTGGTCATTACCCACATGATATTTTTAATCTCATGTATTTATGGTAATAATCACAAGACAAGGGGAATAACTTTAGCACACAACCACCATAAGTATTTGTTAGTAAGGGGGAGGAATGGTGAATATAATTCACCACTTTGGGCTTCTCGTCTTCTAGCCTATTTGCTCATTAACAAAACTTTTTGTTGAGTGTAGTGCCTATTAAATCACCAATTTCTCATAATTGTTACCATTGTTAGATTATCCCAATTACACTCTAATCATGTATTTTTAATGTTCATTTAAAGATAGTTAAATTATTTATATCGTTCAAATTTTGTATTTATTGTAAATGTAGCATAATATATTTCTAAGAGAGTCTATTTTCATTTTTTTCTAATATATATATATTTACTATCCTTCATTATTCCATATTAATAGAATAATAATGCAAGAGAGATACGAAGGTCACACGGTGATCATATTTTTGATATTATAACAAAGATCAAGTCTTGGTGATCAATGTTTCTAAGATCTAGTATTGCCTTATTTAATGTCATGCCTTATGATTTATGTATTAATAGCATCCATGCCATTTGAGTGACATTTGTCAACAATTCCCAATGTAGCAAAAAGAATAAGAAAATGTGTGGAGCTCATGATATCCATTGGAGGGGAAAATCATTTCTTGAAGTAAATAACTATATATATGAGAAAATCATGGGGTTTTGAGCCTTGATTGTAAATAATATGAACATATCCCATAACTCCATTAAATAACCATATTTTTGCCCACAAATTGGATGTAAGAATAATTTATTCTCTTTTGAAAAATAATAGTATAATTTCCAATTGACTATCATCGAGGTTTGTCAAGACTTGTTGTTTACTCTATTCTACTTTGTTTATTGTAACCTTGATGGCACTTATTTTCTACTCTATTCTACTTTACTTAGTATTAGTCACATACATATGTGTTCTATTTTTAAGATTTGTTGTTCTGGACATGAGAATATTCCAATCCTCTTTTATCGACTCTATATTTCTGATTATTGATTAATAAAATTATGAACATTAATAGGGATACATTGTATGCTTGTTGATGACAAATTGTATTTAATGTTATAATTGTGTGAAATGTTTGCCACAATGTATATTATAAAATGACTTGCATGCATACATTGCTATGTACTTAATAGGGAGTGAATAGTTTGGTTTGCCGAAAAAAAAAAAAAAAAAAACAAGTGCTCGTCCCTTTAGGGCCTTCATTTCTAGCATTGGAATTTGAAACCTTGAATGTATAGTTAATGCATTTATGTTGAAAGTTATGACACTTGTTAGAAAAAGGTAAGATTTGCTTATACTTATGAGTCCATGTAGTGCATGTTTGTTTAAAAAAAATGACACTAGGGTATAATGCGACTAATAAAATGGTAAAACCATATACACAAGGAAAATCACTGATACGAAAAACAAAAACAACAATTAATCTACCTTATGGCCTTTAATAGAAAAAATGAAATAATGATAAGGCATGAACTAATAAAACTAAACAAAACAAGGGAAAGTAGTGATGAAATGATGACACCTTGGTAGAATCTTTGGACTCTATAAGTGGATATGGACATTGTATGTGGATAAGAAGATTTGTGCGAATTATGGAGGTCAAAATCTACAATATTGAATTTAGTGATTTTTTGTACCACTAAATATGCCTAGGCAATTTTAGTCGTTGAATATGCTCTCTCTATTTTAGCAATGAATTTATTCCAAGGAACTTAATCTATACTGCAATCCCTTTTTGATTCTAATATTTTTATAATAAGTGTATAGAGTGATGTTATATAGTCTTGTGTCTTTACTTTCCATAATTTTTAGGAAAAAATCTTCGATTTGTCTTATTATGATTTTTTAATCTAATTTACCACACAAGTGTGTAAGTGGAGAAATAAAAAGTATTCTAAATAAATTTATATACATAGCTGTATTCATGGGGGGAATTAGACTATGCATATGGATATCCATCTCCACCCATATCCACATCAACTTGTGCCTCTACATTAGCCCCTTTTACCTCTACAACAGTGGGAAAAAATATTACCCATGGACTCTATCCCCAACACTACATCTTTTTTGCACTACACTTTGCATCATGTAGTATAATAAAAGCAATAGGTGGATCCACCTCCCCCATCAGAATTGGTGCTAACTCTACCACACTAGGCTGGCCTATCTCAACAAGATTTATGACAACTCTATGTGTTTGAGTCCATGCCCATGGGGATAGAGGATGTTATTTATAACACCAAACTACTTAGTGATGTGCTCACACACTCTAAGACACTAACCATGAAACTAACAACTAACCCTAATCTAATTTAGCTATGCACCATCTTGTAAACATCTTATAAAACCTCTTTAAGGTCTCTAGATAATAAAATTTGGTGTTAACCAATAAAGAAACACATGAAAATCCATATTAATCCTCCCAATAATAAATGAGATACTCACCCATCTCTATGAAATCATTTGTGAGTGAGCCCGCTCTACATGCAACATGCTTAAGGGTTGAACCATCGATATATGCTTATATTCCCATACATGCAACAAAGTCACCAATCCCAGCCTTCCACTATAATCCTCGAAAGTGAAATTATACAAATATATGTATAAATGGGCAAGAATAGTGTAAACCCATGAATACATAGTCCCATGTTCCTTAATATCATGAACAATGGAAATAATCTAATATTAAATTGACACACCACCTCCATCTACTATTATGCAAGAAGCTAATAAAATGCACAAATACTTATGCAAGTGTGGAACATGTTCTAATCCGATCTCAGATAATAAGATGGTAAAAGCATCTCCTCTATAATGACATCTTCAACCATTTCCTATCATATAACTATAGGCACACCCTTTTGGGCCTTGTACATCTACACCCTGCATAGTATCTCAGGTCCCTACCATTGGTAATCTCATAATGCTCTGAACATCCTCTAATGTGATAGTCATATCCCCTATAGGGATCTATAAATTATAAGTATTTTCATCCCATCACTTTGTAATTGTAGTCATTAGGGGCATATTGTCAGGAAAGGTGCCTAGAATACCAACATGGCCTAATCATACTATTCTATTAGCACTCTCTACATCACTCAGATATAATGTTAATACAATATCCACATGTCAATTGTAGCATAAATACCTCATATATGTGTCTCCCTATAATTAGATAAAAATACAAGATCAATTATATAGTAAATTCTCAATAAAATCAATTATAGTAATCAAATTATAATATATGAACTATCATTTTTATCAGATACCCATGGAACATAACATATTCCTATATAAAATGTCTATAGGAGGACCAGATATAGGTTTGGAAAGGGTCAAACACCTCCATCAGAGGCAAGATATCTTTGTAGACTATAAATTATTGATACTTAAATTTAATAGTTAAGTACTTAATAATGTTTAATCTTGACATCCTTATCCTGCTTGACATATTCACCATTATGTTAACTTAAAATATATATTGAAACATTAATTATTATAAAAATATCTTAATAGTACTTAGAACATCATTTAAGAATCCCTATTATGCTTACAGACTCCTTTCGTCCAAATTCCAGTAGTCTATGTCCTACGATAAGACCACACTAGGTAGATAGGGCTGCAGTGTAGTCTTGTCCACTAGTGAGACCTTGTGCTCGTGACCCAATGATAACATTTCAAATTTAAGACATTTCATATTACCATTCGCACACTTTTTATAAAGTCAATCAATGAGAATATTTAAATTTTTCTTTAAATAAACACATTAAGGCCTCTCTAAACACATCTAACAATCAAATGGCAATTCTACTACACATTGAGAAAAAGGGCACTAATCTTTCCAATTTCAATTGTAATTTATCCTAATAGTCTTAATCCAAATATGAAGTATTCAAGTCAATATATCTCATTTCATTCATATAAAAAATATCAAGATATACATGCTAAATCTAGGAGGGAAATCTACATCTACGTGAGGCCCTTTTGGGCTATATAGATAACACTTAGATTTTTAGGTTTTTCTGAAGATAACTCAACTATTTACCTTTTATGATTACCCTCTTTATAGTTCATATCCATTGTGTTTATTATGCAATATCTAGGGTTTTGATTTTTTAGGTCTTCTTCACATCAAATTGGCACATGAGATAATCAGTAATTCTTCATAGACATGAGTAAGTACCTAGATCATAAAATGAATCTCATAATTGATCAAGATGTGGCCATAGTAAAAAAATAATGTTGCAGTATGGCCCCATCCTCCCAATTTTGTATTGTCCCACCAAAATTTAAATTGTGTTTTTAGTTGTGATACATTTAATAGGGTTTTTCAATCATTTTTTATTAATAATAAACTTACATAGTCAATAATAAATTAAATCTAAGATATATTTGCATATTTGTTTGCCAATTTACTATTATAGCTTGTTTCATATTTTGTCAATTACTATATTTCACATTTAGGTTTTGTAGATATTGAATTTAAAATAAGATTTCAATAGTTAATTATTTATAAAATTTAATTGTTAAATAAAAAATAAACAAATTAAACATTCTAGTGACCATGTAATTTTTTAAAACATTGTTTGTTATTTGCTTGATTTTTGTCTCAAGATTTCATATTATTTTTTGTATATTATTGATACTCAAACAAAACAATCTTAAACTTTGAATCTAAAATCTAAAACAATGAGTTAATTTTCATCAACCCTAGATTTTAATCCAACATAGAGGAAATTGTCTTGTCACCTTGGATAAAATTTGACACTAAAGATCTCTCTTTCAACTTGAGGTTAAATTTTTTTGGTATCTCTATGAAAAAATCTTTCAATTTTTATTTTATCATTAATTTTTATTGTTTGTTGATTGTTTTTAAAAATTGTGTTCTAACATTTTAAAAACTACTTAGTGACTATTGTTATGAGTTGAGCAGTGATCTATTTTATGGACACCATGGTGTGAGTGGTACTTTCCCAATACTCAAGCCATTATACAACATTAGATAAAGATTTTAGTTTTTTTTTACCTCACTATATATTAGAAACATCTAGAGTCCCTTGTTTATACCATAGGAAGCCTCTTTTAGATATTTGATTTGTAGGGCACCTAAAAGGAGTGTATCATCCAAGGAAATTACACTCATTGTAGCCTCAAAGAAGAGATAATGGGATACATGCACACCTTTGCCTCTTTAATCAGGGCTATGAACATTGGACTAAAACTAATCTACAAATGAACAAGTATATTTGAGAGGCCACAGGTTCATTCAAACACATGCCTATGTGACCCTTATACCTTGATTTCCACTTATATAGTAGTCATAATGGGATATTTATTTTATATGTTTCATAGGATCATGATTTTTTTTGGTATCTTGTATTACTTTTTAGCATGATAGTAATTATGTTTTCACATGGATTCAATGTCAAGTTAATCAAGAATCTATACTAAATAATGTTCAATTTCATGACCTTCATATTACAAACACTTTCACTACTATATCATGTCATTATTCTTCTCCAATAACTTTTGTCAAATCTGAAATGGCTTGGGAACAAGAGGAATCATATATTACACATTATATCAAATCTATAATGGAAAAGGATCTTCCATTACTTATTCCACATCCTCTTGAAGGGTGCATCATGGCTCTCATTTCATAATCCAATAATCTGAAATAATTGGGTCAAAATGATAAAGCAAAATTTATGAAATATTTTCGTGCACGTCTTGAAAAGTTTGACTTACTTTATATGTTACTAGAGATGAACAAAAGAAAGGGTCCCAACATAGTCTTTTCAATGTTTCTTCTTCTACTATTACATCCATATTTATTTCAACACCTCTAGTTACTTTCAAAACATCATCCCTTGGTTTGGGAACATCACTTGGTCACCAAAAAATATCCATGCCTAGGCCTACTCATCCTACTTATACTCCCCTACTTATATATAAAAATGCTACTCTTGAGCATATAGTTTTTTCCTTAAAAGTTAAGCTATCTCAACTTGAGAAAACTCTTTGTTATACTAACCCTTCCATGGACTAATGTTCTTTGTTACATAACCCTTTGACACTCACAATTTCATCTTATCCATTACCAATGTGCTTTATGGTTCTTAAGATTCCTTTATATGAAGACAAAGGTGATCCTAAACAACTTTACATGCATTTCATGTAGATTGTCTGAACTATGAAAATAATGAAAAATTATTAACATGGCTATTTCTAAAAAATCTCAAAGAATATGCTCTTAGATGTTTTTATGATCTTCCTCTTCAATCAATAAATGTTTTAAAACCTTTTGAAAACCATTTTTAACACACTTTTATATCAACATCGGTGAAAAAATCTGAGATGCTCAATCTACAAATCTCAAACAAGGGTCTAATAAAATAATACGTGAATATTTTCTAAGATATAAGATTATGCTAGAAAAAATGACAAACCAAATGGTAGATAATGAGCTCTAAGATATCTTCACTCAAATTTTTCTATATACACTTCAAGAGTCAATTATGTTTGATAACTTCAAATCAGTTGATGAAGTCTATCATATAATTAAAGATTGTGAAGTCAAATCTATGACTTTGAACAAGCTCAAGTGTACTATAAATTATCTCCACCACTACATATACATTTCAAAATTTTGCATTGGGTTTCCTTAAGGGCACAATAAAGATGCAACACGCCTAATTTGTCCTCTTTTCAATTTGCAGGTTTGTTGGAGGGTTTGGAAAAGTGGAGCACAAGTAGAGAACTCAAATAATTTAATATACCCTACATGTTTGAGTTTATATGCACATTTTATAAACTTTATAAATGCATACATACATATATACCCATGTTCTTTCATTTTATTTTATTTAAAACCACAAATTATATTTTACATATATTTAAATTTTCATTATGTACTCTATGTGTGTGTGTGTTCAATCATATAAAATTCATTTGAATTAATATAAGTATATTTATTTATTTATTTTAATTTTAATTTATATATAAGTATGGTTGAGTCTTAAACCTTGGAAACACCTACATACAGTGTGTCCCATTTATTTAGCATTGGGGGATTGTGAAGGGTTGGCATTGTCATCCCCTTCCAATAGGTGGGGATGACATAGTCACCCCCTCTTCTCCATTTTAAAGTATATGGGGATGGTCTGCCCTTGGCCAATCTCCCCATAAAATGTTTTATTTTATTTTATTTTATTTTCTTTTTTATAATATTGTTATTAGCCACCAAAACACAATTTCATCATCATCATCATCATCATCATATATATATATATATATATATATATATACACACACACACACACACACACACACACACACACACACACACACATATATATATATATAATTCATTTCTTCTATCCCATAATAAAATAATAAGTTAATGATACACATACACAATGATATTTAAAAAGATCATTATACACTTTATACTTCAAAATGCATTATATAAAGTATATAATTTTCACATTTCTTTTGCGATGGGAACAAATTTGCAATAGATATTTCCATTTTCAACATTAGATTTCAAGAAGGAAAGAGAGGGGCAAACAAAGAGAAAGGTATATCCACAATTTGAATTATCTAATAATTAATTTTCACTTCTTTATTTTAACAAAAAGGGCCTCCATCTTGAAAAATAAAATTTCCCTTGACGACCAAGGAAGAGTCGACGACCTGAGTGAGTGGCATGATGGATGAAGGTGAGCAGGAGGGCACGATAAGGTAGAAAGTAGGGCACAAAAATATGGAAGCACTTAGACTGCAACAGACATCCTAGGGAGCGCACAACAATGGGAAGGCTCCACTTTTGTATGGTTTAGGTTCTTTTGCTATTCTTGAGCAACCAAGTATGCGCATCCACAAAGTCAACGGCTATCTAGAAAGATGCAAGGAGAGGCCCAAGCTGGTTATACCAATGGAAATGATTGCTGAAGACATTAAATACTATTCCAATCACTCCCTGTACTACAAATTTTTGGGGCTTAGGATGTCACTATTATTCCTAGAAGCATGGGCTCAGAGGACGTGGGCACCGGAAGGAGAAATGGATATTACATTGCTAGCCAATAGCTATTTCATGGTCACTTTTACTTGTATAACAGATTGTTAAAGAGTTTTTGCTGGAGGTCCTTACTTCCATAATCAAGTGGGACTATTTATCAAGCCCTGGCATGCTAGTTTCATACCTTCAGAGGAACTACCAAATCGTGTCCTGATGTGGGTGTGTCTGCCTTGCTTTCTAGTGAAATGTTGCCGAGAAGACACTCTCCAATTGCTTGCATCCTTGCTGGGAAGGCCAGTCGGTTCCTCAATGTCACTCTTAGGGAAAAAGGTGATGAATTATGCCCGCATCTGTGTTGAAATTGATCTTAGTAAGCCATTACCAGATGCTGTTGAAATGATTGCGGGCCCTTTGTCATGGGTACAATAGCTGGATTATGAAACCCTCCTTCTCCATTGTCATCTATGTCATGCTTATGGGCATTTGCAGCGATGGTGTCCAACCTCAAAATCCAGTGCACCGCAGCTAGCTCAATCTACTCACACTCCTTTTGGTACTGACAAGAAAAGGGGTCTGATTCTAGGTGAGGTGCCTCAAACTGATGGTTTTATGCCGGTTAAAGGCTGATATAGAAATAGAGGCCAAAAATGGTCCTTGAGGGAAAGATAATTAGATGACTCACTCAATAGATTTGAACTATTAGATGACCTTAATTAGTAGGAGGTGAATCTTAGGTTGATGATTTTGGACCAGGGGATTGAGGTACCAGTTCAGGAGACCAATGCTTTAGGGGCTTTAATTAAAACATAGGATGTTGGAGATTGTCATATGGATATGGACTAGTAGCTGATAATTTTGGAAGGAATGACTTCCTCAATTGCTCCCCTTAAAGAAGATGAAAATATGCCCCTTACTAGGAAAATTAGGGACTCAGGGGCAGCAAGAAGTAGTAAATCTTCTCCTCATCTTGGACTTCTGCAAAAAGACCTTAAGAAAGGAGGGGGAGAGAAATTTGGGAAGCCTGGTAGAAAAAAGGACCTAGAAAAGATCAAGCTAATGGAAGAGACTTTGGTGGAGTCAGGGTCAGTAAAGACTCTGGATGCACACTTTTTGAACCCTATGAAATGATTATAATATCTTGGAATGTAATGGGTTTGAACAATAACCCTAGACAAAATGATGTTCATGATCTAATTAAAAGTCGTAGGCCGGATGTCCTTTTCTTGTAGGAGACTAAGCTTTTAGTTGAAGACATGAACAAACTAGCGCCCAAGTTGTGGATGCAAGGTGAATGTCAATGCATTGGCACTACCAGATACTCAGGAGGACTAGCTTATCTGTGGAACCCATGAAAGATTGGCCTCATAGGTTAGCTAACTTCTAAGTACTCCATGACTATGATTGCTTCTAGCTTTGAGATGGGGGAAGTCATTCTCTTCTCCAATATCTATGCTCCCAATGATTGGTAGGGTAAAAACTCCTTATGGGGCCACATAAGTTTTGTCTGTAGCCTGGCCCCCTTCCACCCTTGGATTATGGTAGGTGATTTTAATGCTATTCTTGATTTGACTAAAAAAAGTGGTGGCATGTCAAGGCTGGACCCATCTGCTTTGCTAATGCACAACTACATTGAAATTTTGAATTTAGTTGATGTCAGGCCCAATAATGGATAGTTTACCTAGAACAACTGCAGGAGTGGGAAACATTGCATAGCTGAGAGACTTGACCATTTTCTGGTCTCAGCTTTTTGGGTTGGAGGTATGTGGTTTATGAGGTCTAAAATTTTGGACTGGAGAGGATCAGACCATTGGCCCATCAAGCTTAATAGTGTCTCACAATATCACTTGCACTCTCTTTCCTTCAGATTTCAACTCATGTGGCTGTAGGATCAATATCTACATGAGTGTGTTGCCAGTTGGTGGCATTGGGGTAGGCCTGCCCATGGTATGGTGATGTATATTTTTGCCAAAACACTGCAATATGTGAAGTACAAGCTCAAGTGGTAAAATCACTAAAGTTTTGGGAGCATTTTCCATGCTAAGGCTACTGCACAAACCAAGCTTGATGGTATCACGAGAATAATAAGGAAGGAAGGACTGACTGAAGACTTACTGCAAGAAGAAACACAGGCTATGAAAGACCTGGAGGAATGCGAGCTACGAGAGGAAATTTTTTGGAAGCAAAAAGATTAGGTCGAATGGCTCCAAGTGGGGGATAGAAATACATCTTTTTTCTTCAATTCGTCCAAATCCAAGAGACATGGCAATTCTATTTCGGCCCTGCTCAATGAAAGAGGTGAGTGGCTTAACTCCTTTCCGCCAATTTCAGAGGAGGTAGTGCAGTACTTCTCTACTCTCTTCAAGGAAGATGCTAACGGGGAATCACCGAAAGAAGCTCAGGTTCTCTTCTGCATTCTGTCATTGGTGACGCGTGAAATGAATGAAAATTTTATGAAACCAATCACACTTGGAGAGCTTGAGGAAACCATTGCACAAATGAAAAAAGGGAAAGCCGCTGGACCTGACGACTTCTTAGCTAAATTCTACCAAGAATTCTGGGATATTATCAAACTTGACCTTTTAGCTGTTGTCCAAGAATCTCAGTAGAATAAGCAAATTATTAAGGCTACAAATGCGACCTATCTTGCTCTCATACCCAAATGCGAAGGTGTTGATAGGCTAAGTCAATTCTACCCTATATCCCTTTGTAATGTTGTTTACAAAATTATATCTAAAATCATTACAGATAGGTTAAAAAGAGGGCTGAGTGCTGTGATCTTAGAAGAGTAGAGTGGTTTTGTGGAAGGCAAGCAAATCCTAGATGATATTGTTATTGTTCTTGAGTCCATTCACTCCATGGCCAGCTCAAAAGATAAGGTGATGTTCATTAAATTGGACATGGCTAAAGCCTTTGATAGGGTTAGATAGTCATTCCTACAGAAGTTTTTTAGTGCTTTTAGTTTTGTGAATGAATGGACTCAATGGGTCATGAGTTGCATTTCCTTGGCTTCCTTCTCAGTGCTTATCAATGGAGAACACACAGAGCTTTTTGGTGCTATAAGAGGGCTGCGACAAGGTGATCCTCTATCTCCTACCTTTTTCTTCTCCTTGCTAAAGGTTTGGGGACGCTGATCAGTAGGAAAAAAGAGGAAGAACATATCCAAGGATGGTGATGGGGAGGGAAATTGCTGACACAATCACACCTGTAATTTATTGATGACACTACCCTTATGGGCATGGCCATAATGACTGAAGCTGCTAATTTATGCAGGGTGTTAGATGTTTATCTAATGGCCTCAGGACAAAAAATTAATGAAGATAAGTCATCCATCTTCTTCTTCAACACTTCATGCCCTATTCAGTAGCAGATAGCGAGGACTCTGCATTTTTAGATTGGGACTCCCCCTTGATTTACTTGGGTATCCCTATCTCAGCTGGTCGTACATCCAAAGAATCTTGGCAGACTATTTTTGAGAAATTTTAGGTGAAAGTGAATCATTGGACACACAGGTGGTTATCCTTTGTGGGCTGGGTTTAACTTATCCATTTGTGGTGTAGGCTTTACCTATTTACAAGAGTATGCTCCAGGTTACCCTGATGGAATCGTTAAGAAGTTTGATTTGGTTACTAGACAATTCTTATGGGCTGGTAGTCTAAACTCCACTAAATGGAGCCTTATTAGATGGGATATTGTCTAAAGCCCCAAATAATATGGTGGGCTCAGTCTGAGGCAGACATACTTAAATGGTATTGCTTTGGCAGCCAAACTTTATTGGTGATGGTGCACCAAACAAGACAAACCTTGGGCCATAATTATTAAATTATGGCCCAAGGTTTGTCTTGTTTGGTGCACCATCACCAATAAAGTATTACTCTGGAACTATTCAGAGGGACATTCCTCGCTATCCGCTTATTGGGAAAGGTTCGGCAATATGGGGTACTCTCAAAAAAGGGGCTGCTCTCATCAAGGATGACTTATTTTGGATTTGTAAATAGGAATCCAAGGCTCTCTTTTGGTCTGACTCTTGGGATGGTTATCCTCCCATCATTTCTCAATTTCCAAATTTGTTGAACCTTTGTCAGAGATTCCTTGATGCTGGCTAGTCTTGGGTGAGTGACTTCAAAGTTTACATTACATAAGGACAGGTGGAGGTAACTTGCTAGAAATATCCTGAAACTTGGCCTATTAATGGGATGCAGGAAGAGAATGAGGAGCTATTGAGCATCCTTTCCAGGTGTTGATGTATTCCTCTTCAGGAGGAGGATGAGCTAGCTTTGTCTCCCAATCCCAAGGGAGCTTACATAGTTTCATCTAGATATCAGGCTTTACTTCTTTAGAGATTGGGCAAGGGGGAAGTGCATTGGTGGAGACATGTCTGGAATAAATTCACATGGCCTAAATGAGACTATTTTGCTTGGATGCTAGATTGGAATAGGTGCCTAACCTAGGACAATCTCTGAAAGAGAGGTTTCTAAGGCCCTTTAGTATGTGTTATGTGCGGAGCGACTGAGGAGGATTCAACACACCTTTTTTTGCGATGCCCCATTACCTTGCAACTCTGGCATTATTGGTGGGATGTTTGGCAGTTCCCATGTTTTCATTCTCAATTTGTGGTCAATTTTTGGAATGGAATGGGAGAACCCCCCTCAAAGACACCCTACTTATAGGACATATGGCTGGGCGGCCCCATTTTTCTATTTTGGCAGATCTGGCTTGAGAGAAATAGGCAAATTTTCTAGGGGGTGAGGGTCATGGTGCAGCAAGTATGGTAGAAAGTGGTGGGGATGATCTAGGAAACTATCCAAACAAAGAGCACGATCTGCCTTCCTTTGACCAAATAGGATGCTCAGGTGGTGGCATGACTTGGATTCCAACAGTTAACTGGTAAGTCAACATGTGTCAAGAGGAGCAAGTAGATCAAGGAGTAGATTCTCATGACTGGTCAGTGGCAACTCCCCCTAGTGGGATTCTCAAGATCAATATGGATGGTTCCTCTAGAGGTAATCTGGGACCCACGGGTATTAGAGGGATAGGAAGGGATTTTGAAAGTACGGTGATTTTTCTTTTTGTAGCTCTTGAGGGGCTACAAACCATTAACATGATGGAAGGCCAGGCCATTCATTATGCCCTTGAGAAGGCCCAGGTGTTAGGTTGGTGTAGGATTATCTATGAATTGGACTCTCAAGTCTTGATTAACCTGCTCATTAAGAGGAAAGTGGTGGACATCAATTGGCGACTATCTCTGATTGTGCAACTAATTTTGTAGATTTGCTCGCTTATGGATAGCGTTACTTTTACTCACATTCTGCATGAATGGAACAGGGCAGTGAATTTTTTGGCTAAATGGGTGTCAGACCATTTGGATGGTGGAAACATTGAGGATTGGGGGTCTCTCTCCCTGACGTTGCATTCTGATTTGGAAAGAATTTTGGAGGCTGATAGGGAGGTTCATAATATTGTCTAGTTGGGCGTGTGCCTAGTTTTTTAGTTTTTGCTGCTTTCTTCTAGGGGTTTTTGCCCCCCGTTCTTCTTATAATGCTTTTCTTTACTTATTAATATTATTTTTACCCTTTTTTTTAAAAAAAAGGGCCTCCATCTTGGGGAGTGAAGAGAGTCCATGAATTGGGAAATTCAAACTCAGATAAAGGAGGATTCAATCCACTTGTCTTCTGAATAATTGATGTTAGACAATGCTCAAGATTTTTAGCCTACTGAACTATATTTAGTCTTAAAGGAGCCCCAACTAGGGATGAGGCAAGAAAGGAAAGACTGAAGTTTAATTGGGATATATCTCTTATTATCAAGTGGTTCTAATTTAATGCCTTTTGATTCCATTTTCTTTTGCCCTTGGTCCTACTTCTTGGGACCTTCTTTTATGTTGGCCTTTCATGGTCATTTTTTGAAATACCCTACTTTTCTAGGGTTTATTTTGTTTATGCTTAGGATGGTTTATCTCCCATTTGTGGATGATTCTCTTATTGATGTATCTTCATCTCTTGCTTGTCCTCTTTTTCATTTAGAATGTTTTCACATCTACAGAATGTAATTTCAAATTTTAATTAATATGAAGTTACAAATTTATTCTAGAGCAAACAAATGTCAAAATAAAAAATAAAAAATTTTCACATTTAATTTTTTTTCAAAATTCAAATAAGATTTAGAAGAGAGATAAGAAATATATATGTTTTATTTGTGAAGGAAAATATCAAAGAACAAACACAAGATTCACTAAATGAGACAAAAAAGAAGGCCTACCTCTTCTCCTCCACTTGACATGCCTCCAAGACTCCAAGAAGATCTCCTCCTAAGCTTTTCCTCCCAAAAACACCTCCCATGGTTCAAACAACCCCCAAAATGAATCAATGGTAGAAGTTTATATATAAAATATCTCCCATTAGACTCAACTTACTTTCATTAATGGAGGGGAGTACCCTCCTTACAAGGGTCATTTATTTATCATAAAAGGACTCATACCTTTATTATAAGGCCCTTACTTTTTATTACACAATTAAGAATTTCATGCAATCAACATGTGAACTTCTTACACAAATCATTGATTCACTACCATGCCCACTTGGGCCTCTTACACACAATTAATTTAGTTACATAAATTCTTAAACACTCAATCTAGTGGGTCAACCTTAGTTTCTAAGCTAGGACCCTAAGGGTTTTAGGCTTCTTAGTAAGCCTATTAGATAGAGCTCATGGCCATTCTAGGAGGACTATGACAATTCTTAAAAATATATTTAAAATAGTAAACAATTTCAAATATAAGGAAAGATACTTTTAATGTGTGAAAGTTCAATTTTATTAATCTTTCTTCAATTATTAACAAGAATTAATCCCTTAGCACAAGGAGGGAAATAAAATTCAAAATTTTACACACCCAAAGGGTCACAACACACACTAAACACACTAAATCAACTATGGAAATAAATTCCACATGAGGGGTATTACATAATCCTCCTCTTATAAAATCATCATCTTCAATGCACCAATCAAACTTTAAGTGAAAAAATACAAACACACTTTCAAAAGGATACTCTAAGTTGCAACTCAAATAGATTTAATTGTGATAACATTATTTTTTCTTTATATCACATACTATAGATTATTTCTTTAATTAGAATAATGTCTTTTTTAAAGTTAGTTTATTCTTAAAAATTTCAAAGAAGGGTTTCACTTGCTATACGAAACATGATTATATGAATCTGGGGAAGGTTTTTCCTTATGTTTTTTTTTTAAATTCTCAAATGTCAACATCCTTTTTTATTATTGTATAATTTAACTCACTTTAAATAGATGGATTTTATATTTATCCCAAAGGTTTTTAAGTTAATAGTTGATATTAATTTTATTGGGTAGTTCCCATAGTGTCATACTTTAATCCAAATCTGTCAAAACCAGCTAAAACCCTAATAATTGTTGTTGATCAATAATTATGATAAGTAATATGTGAAATAATAGTAAATTAATGTTGTAATAACATACTAAAAAAGCCCCTGTGGGTGAGCCACACAAAGTGGTATTTCGCGGCCGTTTTATTGATCCAAACCCTAGCCCATGCGGCCGCTTTATTCGCTTTCATTTCCTTTCTATTGGGGTCATTGCTCATTTAGAGGTGCTTCTAGACGTTGGGGTTTTCTTCGATGATTATTTTTCCATGGTGGCGTTACCTCTGCTGAGGGGGAATTTGGGCAGATGATCGGGTGGAAGGACTGGGCATTGGTGGAGATGGTTTTAGGGTTTGTTTCATTATTTCTATTGTTGTTTTGTGGGTAGCGCATTTTTTGGGTTTGATGGATCGAACCCAGGTGTGGCCGTCATCATTGTTGGATCTGACAGTGTCTTCTTCTTTCTTGGTGACAGAGAAACCTAAGGTATTTTGGGGTTTTTTTGTCATGGTCTATGCTGGTTACTATTGATATATTTTTAGCATGTTTTCAGGTTGTTTAACCTGGATTTGTTGAGGTTTTAGGTCCTTGTAAAACCTGGTTTTGTTATTATTTTTCAGTGGGTTTGCCTTCCTTGGCAGTTTGTAATGTCTTATCTTTCTTGATTTGTATAGTGTTTTAGGGCCCCTTCAAAACCTGTTTTTACCTTAATCTAAAACATACTAAAAAAGCTGAGCACCATCCCATGATAAGAGTATGTTGTTAAAAAATCAAGTGTCATCTAAATAGAGCTAAATTTAATGATTAAATAAAAGAGCAATCTTTGTGTTATGAAAATAATCTTCTTAGATCTTCCAATTAAATCCTCCTTAGTCCTCCCAAGATAATCCTTTGTAGAGCTCTCAATAAAACCTTCCTTAGACCTCCAAATAAATAGGAAATCAAGTGCTTTAGCTGAATTCTATATGAAATCGCCACATCTAGTGGGCAGGAGGATGGTTCATGACTTAAACTTATAAGCTTTTCTATCACACCCTCTAGTTATATTCCAATATATTTCTTCTTCCCTAAACATGCAACAAGCATGCAGTGTTGACATTAAAACATACATGAAACTAACATTCAATTAATGAAGTAAAACCTCACTAGAAATTAACCCAAAAACCTCACCAAAAATTAACCTAATAATTCAAGTGGCCATAAAGGAGTACTTAAAATAGAAAGAATAAATATCAAACAGAATCATCACAATAATTTAATAATTCAAAATCCAAGTGGCCACATTGATAAAATCTAAATTCTAAAAAAAAAACATTTCAATATCATCAAAATAACATCCTAAAATAAATTTAAATTTAAGAAAAAACAAAGTGTTGGTTTCAAAAACATTTTTAAATCAATAATTAAACAAATAACTTTCAATGTATCAGTATTTTAAAATCCACATTATGAAACTATACAGTTAAGAAATCCACTCGATGGGAGAAGTAAAAATATAAGCCTTGATTACCTCTTAGAGGTAAAGGAAATACAATTGTAACATCATCATCTATATGCCTCCCAACTAGGTTCACATTGCTAAAACATAGGATGTTAATCACACGGTTAGGTTCCAAAGATTGAATTTAAATTATTTAATAATGTGATAACCACAAGATATGTCACAAGTTCATTTACTTGGCAAGTGCATAATTGGGACACAACATAATTTACATTTAGCACTAAACATCCACATCACAATCACACGTAGTACTCTTATTTATAAAGTAATTATCATTTTCAAAGGTTTATTACATATAAAAAACAATGTGGGGGATTACACAATATGTTACAATTATACATGTAAATGAACAATTACAATAGGTAATGATACATATATTTAGCTCAAGATATATTTGTTCATGACAATGGGTATAAACACATCACAACATGATAACACAATTTCATTGGTAATGTACAAAGATTAAATTAGCCTCATAGGTCCAAATGATGTACATATGCTATCCTCTATAACATCACATACATCACAACTATTGTTGACTGAAGAACAATAAATTCTCATACCATAAATAACACCCAGTGCCACTAGAGTGTCCCATGAAAATAAACATGTTTTATATGTCTGACCAATCATGAATCTCAACTACTATAAACTGAATAAAATAATTTTGACATCCCTCACAAATAATATCTCTACATGGAAAAGTCTCATGAAATCATTTTGACCAAACTAAAACTCATCATCATGTTTTTATCTGCTGAAGAAGGTAACTGAACCAATCATATTTATTTTCCTAGAGTTCCTAGTGTTGAACCCATGCCCTCTGATACCAAAATGTCATACCCAAATTTTTGTCCCAAACCCATGTATTTTTTTAACTTAATTTAAATGATTAATTGATTAACTATTGTCACATAATATTTTGATTGTTGTCATTATCCTTCCAGTTCTATCATGTGAGTGTGTCACACATTATTTTTAAGTGATTTATTAATTATTATTATTTTACTTTCAATAACAAGGCTCATCATGGAACCAAAATACAAACATGTCTAGGTGAGAGTTTAGTTCAAATGTGTTTTCTAAAAACATTAACTTAATTCCCTTATTAAGTGAAAGGGGTTATACAATGTCTTAAAAATAAGGATTGATTAATTATATTTTCTTGATTTAGTAGTTTAAAAATACATTCAAATATTTAACTCAAATTAACACACACAAGTGATAATAAGTGAACCAAGACAATGAATACTAAACAATAGGGTTACCAACCTACGACTCACTAAGGAAGAGTCATTACACACAAATCAAGGAAGGTTTGCACTAATGAATCCCTTATCTTGAGGTAGATAACATAAAATCATTTCAATCTTAATATATAGGGATTGATGTTAATATTACATTTTAAAATTATAATCTACAAAGTTAATTCAAAAAATAAATTAGAAGACTAACTCGAGGGAGAACAACGAGACACCCCTAGCCTAACTTACAACCAAGACCCGGTGCCCCACTGTAACTTGGGTAGACTACATATACACTCCTTGAAATTAGAGTCTGATGTAGTTCTCCTTAAAATTATGATGTCATCCTCTACAAGATATCATTAACGAAAGAGGGTTGGCACTCTAAGCCAATAAAAGATAAACTATACCACTCAAGTGAGCTTCTATAATCTCTAGTCATCTAATCCATGATTAAATGATAATCTAAAATTAACCACTAAATGTAGACGATCTATCCAACTCAAGTGTGTATGCTTACCTGAAAGCACTATTACACTAGATCATAAACGATGGTCAAGAGGAATGACAAACGAACCCACATTCCTTTGATTCAACTAGAATATCAATTTTATCACTCTTTACTTTGAAATGCTCACACAATCTTTGTCTATTGAGCATATTCATATCAACAACCAAGATCAAGAGATAAGAATACAACTTACTTATTAGAGGTATAACGAGGGTCACAACCCAACATCCAAATATGGGCTCAAACACTATACATCTACATATAACACAAAGCTAAAATATAAGGTTATCAAAGCATAAAGAGAACAACTTAAGGATACACACTATGGATAAGCACTTTAAGGGTTAGTTGTTCATGCACATGTTTTAATAAATCTAAGAGTTAGTCCTTGATGCCCATACTAAGGAAGCATTATAAGGGTTAATTATCTATGCCCATGCCTTGAGATGCCTACATATTTGTGGTGATCACCTTTACATGGAAAATTAGGGATGGTTGTATTTCACCTATTCTTAAATGAGTGTTAGATCAAAAGTAAAGGCTTTCTACCTTCATCAATTAGACACAAGGCTAAGTTTATGTAGTTACCCCTTATGTGGAACACCACAGGCACTCATTGGCCCAAACACAGTTAGACACTACCAAAAGTTTACAAAATGCCTATAAACATGTGGAAAAAAGACACAATTAGACTTTTAAAGATGGAGCGATAAAAACAATCTTTACTCCATGATGGGATTCTAATCAACTACTAGCAGGACCCACATTATTAAACATAACAAGGTGCAACTAGTGCCTTAGATAAAAACATTTAAGACATGACTAAGCTTGAATATATATTATAGCCTAAAATAATATAAGATATCTAAATAATAATTAATTTTTTATAATTATGTGCTTACATAATAAAAGATGCTCCCAAAAAATACAAAACACACCAACTATAAGTTGGGTAAACTAGGTGCAAAATCACCCTTGTTTTAATTTACAAAAAGAGAGATAAACTTTTCTAAACATTAGAGTCTATTCTATAAGCTAGAATTAACATGCTTAAGGATTTAGAATATTTTATTTTGATATAAACTAATGAATTTACTAAGAATTCCAAACTAAATTTAACAGGGTAAAAATGTCTGACAAAATTTATCCTTAAATAGGCTTTAGAGTTTTCTTGATAAAAATAGTAAATACTTGCAATAAATTTAATTTATTATTATACTGGTAATTTTAAGCTATCATAATTCAGTTACAAATTTTTGTTTTGATAAATTTCATTTCTTGATATTTTATTTTTGTCAATTTAAAATCAACTATGAGAATAAGGAGATAAAGAGATTTTACCCTTGCAAATATCTCCTAGAATTGATCAAAAAAGGCAATTCCTAATGGGATAAAAAATTATCTAATTACTGATTCCATATTTTGTATCCAAAAATAATTATGTCTAAGTCTCAAATTTTATAAATTTCAAATTTCAACTTATTTATTTTATGCCAAATCTAAATCGACTTTGGAGGTGAGAAAAAGAAATCAAAAGTTTGCTCTTGTAATTGCCAAATAGAATTGGTCAAAAGGATAGTTTTTGACAGGTGTAGACACCTAAAAAGTGTCTAACCCTTTGTCTTCCTCTCTCCCCTTGGTCCCTTGCCACTTCGACTATCCCTAACCTACCTAGGTCTTATTAATTAAAAATAACCATCTATTTTTAATTAAATAAGACCATTTTCCTTCTCCTTGCCACCTCGCCATCCTAGGATACCTTCCTTGGATCCCTTTTATTCCCCACATGGCCATTTAATGCCTAAGATTCCCATTCCAATCTCTTCACTCGCCCATTTAACCCCCGTCGACCGTTTCATCCTTGCATTCATTTGACCCGGCGGTTGGGAAACGGATGAAAGGCTATTTTTAGCCTTTCTCCGGCCTTTTAGCCGCCGACGTCGGTCAACCGTCGACCGACGTCGGCGATATTGCCGGCGTCGGCACCCTTCATAACGGCTTCTTCACTGTTATCTCCTCCTCTTGGCTCTCTGCGTCTCTCTCGGGTATCCCGGCTCTTGAATCTTTGCATCAGACCCTTGTATCCGTCCTTTCACTTGACCTCTCTGCCAATCAATCTGACTCTCTCCCTCAGGTACACAGCAAGCTTCTGCAAGTGAACAACAGGGATTCTTCATCAGCAATAGGCTTCACATCCGACATCATCAGCAACAAGATCAACACCTTCTTCAGCAGGGCACAGGTAAGTACTCTGTTTGTTTTCTTTATGCTTTCTAGTCATCTGCTTTTAAACTAGATTTAGCACACCCTCAGACCTGACTGTCACCCAGACCTGGATTCCTATCTCCCAGATTGGCTTCCTCTATCTCTCTGTCCCTCTCTGTCCTTTTGACCCCCTAACTGACTAAGACCATCCTCAAACCAGACCCAGAGCAGACTCAGACCTTCGTCCACAGAGCCCTCAAACAGAGACAGACTAAACTCTGTCCAGCCTTGACCAAGACCCTGACCAGAACCGTCTGGAGGCCATTGCCCCGACCGACACCGGTCATTACCCCGACCGACGTTGGCCACATAACCGACATCGGCATCTTTGACCACCGACGCCGGTAGGACCACCGACGCCGGCGACTGTGACCAATTTGACAGCTTCTTCCAGGTAAGCCTTTGCTTTCTTTTCTCTTTCAGTTTGCTATCATTTCAGTCTATTTTAGCATTCTATCATTTATCAGTCATTTATCTTTTATCAAAATAGTGGGTTGACCTCCCTCAAGGAAGTTCTCATACTTCTGGGAACAAGCTTTCGCTTGGCAACCCACCGCCTATCCATCTAACATTTTCTTGTCCAAGTTTCTTTTTCCTTGCAGGTGTCATTCCTCCACAGCCAAAGAGGAGTGCCACAAGCGTCTGGATTTACGGTGCGCAGTCTATATCCAGGTACTTCCCATGCCTTGTCCATTATCTCTTTAGTTTCTTCTCTCTCTTGAATCTGAAAAAGCAAAATTTGAATAGAAACATTCTGGCACGCCCGGTGGGACCCTAGGTTCCTCCTGGGTTCCTTTTCTTCTTCATTCATTTAGGAGCATTAGGTTCTTACCTTTTCTCCTCCTTTTCTTCTCAATGACACTATAAGCAGGACTAAGACGAATCTTTCTTCCTTGCATTTCTAGACTAGTCTAAACATCATACTCTCAACCCTTTCTCAAACTTGTCTTCATAACAAACATCACATTTCGACTTGGGCATTAAAACACTTTACATTCATTTCTGCTTGTGCTTGCATCTTCTTAATCCACATCTAGTAACTTAGATGCATATTGAATAAATTGTAGACACTTGATGTTACACTACCAAACCACATGCACTAAAACGAACATAAAACTTACTTGAGACAAGGCCCGACTGGGATTTCATCCCCCAGCGGATACCTTACCCGTCCCGGTGACCCTACTTGGATTTCATCACCAAGGGGGAAGCCCACTCTGTTCTCTGGCGGAGGATAAACTCTAGGCGAGGTATATCTTGGCTAAGCGAGACCAGCTAACCACTGGAATCGTGAAGTGAGGGGAGCTTGCTCCTTAGCACCAGGCCACGTACCAGACCCTAACACAGATTTTTGAGCACCTAAAACAAGACCTGAAACCAGCTCTAGACTGCTTCTTCTAGGACCTTCTTGACAGCCAATCTCCCCAAACATTCATTTAAGGCATAAGCCACAGCTTCTAAAGTTAATTCCTAGGATTTATCACTTAGGCTTGTCTGTCTCTCTCTGTTTTCCTCTTCTCATCTGTTTGTTTGAGTGAGTGAGGACGCTTTCTTTATTGTTTTTCCAAGAATCTTCAAATCTTTTGGTTCTCTGGAAAACACAGTCACTAGCATCAGTTCTTCCACCGACATCGGCCTTCCCCAGTCACCGGCATCGGTCTTGTCACCGACGTCGGCTTTCATCTCTTACCGGCATCGGTTATCTGACCGACGTCGGCTATCTACATTACCGACATCGGTTTTTAAACCGACGTCAGTCTCTGTCATTGTCCTTTTTCTCAAAACCAGCAACCTAAAACCTATCCCTTCTCTGTCAAAAACTCCATTCTAAGTTTTTGGAACTGCAAAAACATAGTTTCTGGAATCTGACCCTCCTTTTTGACCACGCTCCCTCCCTAACCAGTCCTATCATGGAGTTCCACTCGGAGACTGAAAGAACTCCTACAGGACCGACCCTGACCCCAACCCTGACTCAAATTCCCATCATCCCTGAAGGGGACCCAGATTTCGAGAGATTCTTGGACCTCAATACCGCAGCCCTCCAAAACTATCTCGCGAGAAACCCAACGTGAGACCTTTCGGGTGACGTGGCGACGACATCCACACCATTCACCACCCAACCCTTTATGACTCAGCCTTTCACCTCAACTATTAACCCAATCATGGCCAATACGCAAAGTTTGGCCTCCCCGTCTATTTTTAGACCGACCTCCATCGGGGTTCTATTACCCCCTCAACCACTTGCAATTCAACCAAGTTCTACATCATATCAGAACTTGATTATCTCAACCCCTCACACTCTTGCGCCCACAAATGTAGGAGTGCCAACCTCTCTTTTTACCAGTGCCGCCATTCAACCCCCTTTGGCGGTGCCTAGTCAACTTATACCTTTGACCTTCATAACGCAACCACCTTTAGCCTCCACTTCTGCCCCTGCGACTAGTCATCCGTACATTGTACAACCGACTATGTCGCACACCTGCTCTAGCCTCTTCCAAGCGCCTTACAACCTAGGGGGTGCTCAACCCACCAATCCGTCAGCAGACATCATTAAGATGCTGATGGATAAAATGTCTAGTCTCGAAGCCTCCATTTCCGGCTCAAGCAATGTCCTGTCTTATGACCAGATTTGCAACGAACCCATCCATCCTTCCGTCCCTATTCGACCATATCCTAACCATTGAGAGCTTCCTAAATTCACTCGCTTTCAGAGTAAGGAAGACCCACAACAACATCTACGGGCATTTAGACATGCATGTTATCTTATTGCCCATGACGATGCGTTGCTTTTACGCACGTTCCCTATGTCGCTTTCTGGCCCAGCCCTTGACTGGTATAGTTCTCTTTCCAGACACTCTATCTTTTCATTCATCCAACTCACCCAACTATTTCCTGACCATTTCTCTATCAACATCACCAAACAAGTCTCAATCACAGACCTTTACTCCATCGGGCAATTTGACGACGAATCTGTAGTCGATTTTGTCGCTCGTTGGAGGGGCCTGATTAACCAGCTCTCCTTCTCCTTGCCTCAACCCGAGCTCATCGAGCTCTTTTCTCGAGCATGTGCCAACCACATCTCTTCTACCTTGCAGATTCAGACATTCTGCACTTTTGACGAAGCTTTCATCATGGCTCGAAAGCTTGAACTCTGTGCCCTTGAAGAAGATAAGGTCAAATTGCGTAATACCAATGCAAAATCTACTGACCATTCTTCTTCCAGACCTTCTTCTTATGCCAACTCCAAGTCCAAAGGAGTGGCCAACACTGTGGTCATTAGATCACCATCCTCAACAACAATGAATTATTCCCAACCTTCGACATCTTCCAGCATTACCAAACAATTCCAACAACGGTACATTCAGCGTTCTTACACTCCACTTGGAGAACCATACGCATCCATTTTGGAAAAACTACTCAAGCAGGGGGTCCTCAATCTCCCTCCATTCCGACCACCTCAATTTGACCCTTCAAAATCCCTCCCTACATGGTATAGAGAGGCCGACTTCTACCACTTTCACCGCGTCCAAGGCCATGACATTGACAACTGCCGAACTTTCAAAAATATCGTCCAAGACATGATCGACAAGGGGGATCTTATTTTAGATAACCCGAACGCCCCACCCAATCAACATATCGACATCTTCAAACACCCTTTTCCAAATCACCCACCTACTCAGAACAACGTTCAAACCATAACCAAAGATTCTCATGACCATGACATTCACACGATTAACACTATCTTACCTCTTGTCTCTGACCAATCTCTTTCACAGGAAGAAGAGTCTTCTTCTCCTATTCGTCTATCACAGGATGAAGAACCCTCTTCTCCTATTAGTCCTCCATCTATTTCTCCTATATTGGAGGATGCCTTGACCACACCTACACCATTAGCCCCACCTTCATCCAATGACCATACCTTGCCTACTCCTCAAACACAAGCAGAAGGCACAATCATCCCTGCCTCCTGCCATCTGGAGGAGCCACACTCTCCTATTTCTTCTCCACCCAGAGAAGAACCAGTCTCTCCACCCATTTCAACCAAGGAAGACCCAGCCACGATTTCCTCTTGCCCTTTGCGTGAGATTGTTACATCTCACTCACCTTCGTCCATATCCAAACCCAAACCTACATCTAATCTCGCCTCACACAATAGTGGCCCTCGACCCAAACACACGAAAGCTACTAGACCACATCGGAGAACTCCTCCTCCACCTTCGTCATTACCTTCAATCTTGGGCCCGCATCCGTCCACTTTAATAGGAGTACTGCCTACTCCCATCCTTCACAGAGGCACATCGCCTCCATTACTCCCTCAACCCATCAAACATATATCTCCCTCAAACCATCGACCAACACCTCTTATGCCTCTTAAACCAAAGTCATCAATCCCTACTACAATAAGACATCTAGGCCCATTAGCAGGTTCTTATACCTTGCTTTTACGACAACTATTGCAGTCATCTCGTATCGACCTCCCGCCTCTCAGACCATATAAATCTCTCGGACCAAAACCACCCTGGTTTGACGACACTTGCATTTGCGCATATCATTGCACACCTGGACACGACACGGAGCATTGTTGTGCTCTCAAGGTTGCCATTCGCCAATGTCTGGCGAATGACACCTCTCTTCTCGACCATGTTATCAATAAACCCTCAACACCGCCTCTCTCATCGACTCTCGGATCAAGACCCTCTTGGTTCGACAAATCTAAATTTTGCAACTATCATCACACTCCGGGACATGACACTGAGCATTGTTGTGCTCTCAAAGCTGTCATTCGTCAACAATGGAGAAATGATTTCCTTCTCACCAAGGACCCTCTTAACCACCTCTTCGACAAAACATCAACCCCGACCCATGCCTCCCCAATCTCATCGCCTAAATCGGGATCTCCATGACAGATTATGGTCCCTTTACCGCCTTTGACCCCATTATTTGACATTAACACAGTCCATTTAATCACCAAGCCTCAGTCAACCTTGACTAATCTATCCAACATTCTCCCTAAGTGACTGGGGGGATCCAACCTTATCCTAACTTTGATTAAACATTCAACCAAACCTCGACCAAGTCTCGACCAACCATCGACCATGACATCGACCATAACCTTACCAAACCTTCGACCAAACCTTCGACAAACTTTGACCAAACATTTTACCACACTTCAACCAACTCTCGACCAATCAACAATCAAATATCATTCAACCAATCCTTTTTATCTAAAAATATTCAACCAGTCTCGACCAATCAACAACCATATCAGTCAACTTCACATGCACCATCAACACCTGACCAATCTCGAAAGAGGCAAATTGGGGCAAGTTTGCTTCTAATTGACTCAGACCTTAACGCACTAGCATGGCCCAGGGACTTATCAGACCTTGAGCCCCCCTTTCTGTCTTGCATCTTCGACCATTTCTACTGTTAGTCGAGTGTTCGATCACTTGACGTTTTACTTGAGCTCGTCACTTGAGCAACCCCTTGTCATTGTCATTCCTTTTCCTATCAACCCTGCTTCCTAACACTTGTCAACCCTTTTATGATGCATGGATGCTTTGTCCTAATAAAAGGGGAGTCCTTGAACTTCTACAGCCTTGTCCGTGACTCTAATCAAAAAAATAAAAAAAAAAAATAAAAAAAAATCAAGATGTCAAAGCATATCCAAGGTCACAAAGTCAAATTCAAAAAGACAGACTGCTCTCTCGAAGGACAGCTATACTATCATTGCTGTAGCTAATAGACTGATCCCTCGAATGACAGCTATTCAAACATTATAAAGCAAAAATATAGACCACTCCCTCGAAGGATGGCTATCAAACAACAACCTTTCTTAGAAGCTTTCCGCATTGATCAGCTTCGCAACATGACCACTCAATTAAAAGACATCTCTATGTAGGCTTCCCGCATCGATCAGCCTACACCAAAAAAAAAAAAAAAAAGTCATGGACTTGGCTTGTAGTTGTCTCAGGGTCTCCTATAAAAAGGGGCAAGGTTATCCTGCTCTTAAACTGGGTTACCCTATCCACCTCCTATCACCTGCTCAGGGGACTTCGAGCTCACTTTAATATCAAAGTGATTCGATTACCGTTCTAACACAACACTGGTCCACGACGCAACGCATACACAGGGCTTTTGTTCTAACAACCCCTATCCATGCTGTCCTTTTTGGTCTTTGTCAATGAAAGAGCAATTTGCCTTTCATCTTATCTTTTACTTTGGTCACATTAAACCAAACCAACTTCAACATTTTCAAACCAACCTCGACATTTTCAACATGACATCAGGCATCACCTAGTCCATTTCACATAGTTTCTATGGACACCAATACACATGGAAACTACCGACCAGACCCAATTTATGTTAGGCATAAACCAATACTTGCTGAAGCATAAATCGACTTCCATTCATTTTTAGCATGTATCCATCACGACTACGGAAACTTGCTAGGGATGAAAGCCTCTTGGCCCATGTGACATCTATAGCATCATCTTACCCTCATCATTTTGACACTTGACCACATCCAATCATTGATCAATCAGACCTTTAGTCCAAACTACATTGGTCTGAGGCCCTATGACCAGGGCTATGTAGGCAGCACTCAGATACCACATCCTCTGAGGTTAGCTCGACCACCCCCGTTTGTTTGTCTCTTTGATGGACAAACCTTCTCTTCTGCGACCTTGACCCTGACCACGACCAGTCTATCTGTGACTTTGACCAAGACCAATCAGTCTCTTTGACCCTTCCTCCCTTTTAGGGAGAACTACATTGGCTTGAGGCCCTATGACCAGGGCTATGTAGGCAGCACTCAGATCACATGACATTTTCTGAGGTTAGCTCGGCCACATCCTTTCGTCCATCCATCCCCTGGACCAATGACCATCCTTCGACCTTCGACCACTTCCAAGACAATGTTGCCTTGGTTGTTTTTGCATATGTGCTACCTCACGGTTGGTTAGCAGAATTGTCCGCAGACCCTATTTTTGACCCCTCACAAGTATAGGATCGCAAGCCAGTTGATCCCTACTACTTGTGGCCTTTTTCCTGTCTCTGGGAGCACTTCCTGAGCCTAGGATACCTGGAACACGATGACCATTTGGAGCTTTGGCTTAGATTGAGTGACCCGATCATCAGACGACTAAATGCTGGGGCCCGGTTACTTCAATTTTGGCACTCCTTAACCATGCGACAATTTGACCCGACCCTCCCGTGAAGTGGACTACGCGTAATCACAACTATTGCAGCGTTTTCACTCATCCTCTCTCTATCCATCTCTCTATCAAATCGACACTCGATCTCCGATTCCCTTCTCTCGACTATCGCTTTGAGGGGGGAACACCTCATCTTTTTCCTAGGGCAACCACCTCCTGTTTTTGTCTTGCAGTTCATCTAGAACAACCAACAAGACAAAAAGGGGCAAATGTAGACACCTAAAAAGTGTCTAACCCTTTGTCTTCCTCTCTCCCCTTGGTCCCTTGCCACTTCGACTATCCCTAACCTACCTAGGTCTTATTAATTAAAAATAACCATCTATTTTTAATTAAATAAGACCATTTTCCTTCTCCTTGCCACCTCGCCATCCTAGGATACCTTCCTTGGATCCCTTTTATTCCCCACATGGCCATTTAATGCCTAAGATTCCCATTCCAATCTCTTCACTCGCCCATTTAACCCCCGTCGACCGTTTCATCCTTGCATTCATTTGACCCGGCGATTGGGAAACGGATGAAAGGCTATTTTTAGCCTTTCTCCGGCCTTTTAGCCGCCGACATCGGTCAACCGTCGACCGACGTCGGTGATATTGCTGGCGTCGGCACCCTTCATAACGGCTTCTTCACTGTTATCTCCTCCTCTTGGCTCTCTGCGTCTCTCTCGGGTATCCTGGCTCTTGAATCTTTGCATCAGACCCTTGTATCCGTCCTTTCACTTGACCTCTCTGCCAATCAATATGACTCTCTCCCTCAGGTACACAGCAAGCTTCTGCAAGTGAACAACAGGGATTCTTCATCAGCAACAGGCTTCACATCCGACATCATCAGCAACAAGATCAACACCTTCTTCAGCAGGGCACAGGTAAGTACTCTGTTTTCTTTATGCTTTCTAGTCATCTGCTTTTAAACTAGATTTAGCACACCCTCAGACCTGACTGTCACCCAGACCTGGATTCCTATCTCCCAGATTGGCTTCCTCTATCTCTCTGTCCCTCTCTGTCCTTTTGACCCCCTAACTGACTAAGACCATCCTCAAACCAGAATCAGAGGGCAGAACATTATGTGGCTAAAGGATGTCTAGGTCTCAAACCTCGATATCAACTTGCATACAATGCATCATGTTTATTTTGGGAAGGGGGAAATGTGAGGGGTCGACATCTTCATCCCCTTTCCTATTACATTGTAGTATATAGGGATAGTGCAATTGTCCTGCTCCATTTTAAAGGATATGGGGGGTGGTCAACCCTTGGCCACCCACCCAATTTTTTTTAAGTTTTAATTTATCAATGATTTTATTTTTATTTATTTATTTATATATACAATAATATTTGAAAAGATCATTGTACATGTTAAGTTGTGGAGCTAAAAGCTTCACTGTTATGCAAATGTGGAGGTTGCTAAGTGTCATAGTAATCGACGTCGGTCAGGCCAACCGACATCGGTCATATTCAGTTACACAGCAACCGGCATCGGTTAGGGGTCGACCGGCATCGATCAAACATGAATTGACATCAATCATCTCTAGACAGACAGAGACCGACATCGGTCGTCTGTGCATTCCAGAACTATTCTAATTTTAGATGAACAGTTAGTTTGCATGTAAAGACTAATTTTAGTCTTGAGTCTGCGTTTCTAATTATTGTTTGGTTTGGGATCTATTTAAGAGAACCATGGGGCTGTATTGTAATGTAAGCAAGACCAATTAGATTTGCAGGGTGCAAGATCAAGAAGGTCTGTGGTCAAGCAAGACCAATTAGATCTACAAGGTGCAAGATCAAGAAGGTCTGTGGAGTATTGGAGGCAACAACAATTGGGTTGATTGTCACAATCAGAGTAGGCAACAACAACCATTGGGTTGATTGTCACTGGAGGGAACAACTCAGTTATTGAGTTGGTTGTAATTGATTGAGAGAGAGAAATCTTGAGGGAGAATTACTGTATGCCTAAGAGGTGTGAGAAGAGTGTGATTTCTTCATTGTATTTCCTTCTAGAAGAGTGTTAATATAGATTGTATTGTTTCTCATATGATCTATTCTTTGCTATTTCTAAATTCTAGTTACTTAATACTTCTGGTTTAATTCCATGTTTAGTTGCTTATACAATAGTAATCAATTGAGCTCTAAGGTACTAACATTTGGTATCAGAGTGAGCTACAGAGGATCCTAACAGGTGGTATCAGAGCAGGTTAGTGTTTTTTGATTACAAGTTCACTCACAGGGGTTTCTGTTTGAGTGGGAGTAAAGCAATGGCAGAAGAAAGTAAGCTAAGAATGGAGAAATTTAATGGCAAGAATTATCAATTATGGAGGATGCAGATAGAGGATTATCTGTATCAGAAAGATCTATACTTACCATTGGGTGGGGCTTCATGTAAGCCCACATGTATGCATGATGAAGAATGGAAGGTTCTTGACAGAAAGACTCTTGGAGCTATAAGGCGGACCCTGGCAGCTTCTATGTTTTCTAATTTATCTTAGGCAAGGACAACGATAGAGTTAATGGAATATTTGGCAAATTTATATGAAAAACCCTCAGCTTCAAATAAGGTATTTCTTATGAAGCAATTATTTAATTTGCAAATGCTAGAAGGTGGATCGGTATATAGTCATCTTACTGATTTTCATGGTTTGGTAAACCAATTAAATTTAGTCAAAATAGTTTTTGATGATGAAATTAAGGCTCTCTTAATCTTATGCTTTTTACTTGAAAGCTGGCATAGCTTGGTAATGGCAGTTAGTAATACTGCATCTGGTTCAAATATCTTGAAAGTTGATGTTGTTAGTGTAATCTTGAATGAAGAAATTCACAAGAAAAGCATAGGGGAAACATCAGGTAATGCTTTAAGTGTTGAAAGCAGGGGATGACAAAGAGAGAAGGGCAAGCAAGGGAAATCAAGGTCAAAGATAGGCAGTATATCTAAATCCAGGTATGGCAGTATAACCTGTTGGAATTATGGAAAGAAAGGACATGAAAAGAAAGATTGTTGGTTGAAAGAAGATCAGCATGAAGGTAATAAAGAAGCAAAAGATTTAGGTATTGTTGCACATGATGCTCTTATATTTTCTTTGGATAGTCAGGTAGAATCATGGGTTTTAGATTCTAGTGCTTCTTTCCATGCAACCCCAAATAGAGAATTTTTTCATGATTATGTCCATGGAGACTTTGGAAAAGCTTATTTAGGGGATGGTGAGCCTTGTCAAATGGTTGGCAAAGGGAAAGTGCAGTTGAAATTGTAGACTGGCAACATATGGGTGTTGAAGGATGTCATGCATGTACCCATCCTGAAGAGGAATTTAATTTCTGTAGGAAAGTTGGGTGATGAGGGTTGCATAGTAACTCTCACAGTGAAATCTTGGAAAGTTTCCAAGGGTGCACTTGTATTAGCTAGAGGTAAGAAAGTAGGTACACTTTATCTATCTACTTGAATTATTAATTTTGCTTTTGGTTTATCTACTTCAGATGTATATGCAAAGATGTGGCTCTGTAGGCTTGGTCACATGAGTGAGAAGGGAATGGATGTTCTTAAGTCAAAAGGTATGCTTTCAGATTTGATAGACTGAGATTTCTGTGAGCATTGTATGTTTGGGAAACAGGGGAAAGTGAGGTTTCTCAAAATTGGGTCAACAAAGAAGAAGCATAGGTTGGAGCTTGTTCACACAGATGTGTGGGGACCAGCTCAGGGAGCTTCTATTAGAGGATAACAATATGATGTTTCTTTCATTTATGAAGCTACAAGAAAGGATTGGGTTTATTGCATAAAGAGGAAATATGATGTTTTTGACATATTTAAGAACTGGAAAGCCTTGGTTTTCAAGGAGAAGGTGATGGACAGTGATCAGCTCAAGAGGTTGAATAATTCTGAGCAGGGCAATTTGAACAAGGTTATGACCCATAGTGAGCTCATGGGTAAAAATCATCACTCACAGGAAAACACAGTTATCAACGTCGGTCAGGTGAGAACCAATGTCAATTAGGCAAGAACCGACGTCAATCTAGTGGAGACCAAAGTTGGTGATGTCGGGCAAGTGGAAATTGACATCGGTCAGGTAAGAACCAACATCGGTCAGGTCGGTCACATGGAACTGACATCGGTTGGGTGTAGACTGAGAGATGACTGAGATCGGTCACTATTAGAACAAAATTTAGGCAGACAACAAGCTGTCAATGAGTCTCAAATGCCCATGAGGAGGTCCAAAAGGGTAAGTAAGCCTCAAATTCATTATTCCCCTTCTTTATACTACTTGTTGTTCACTGATGGTGGAAAACTAGGAAGTTTTGAAGAGGCAATGCAGGTAGAATCCAGGAAATAGTGGGAACATGGCATGAATGAGGAAATTGATTCCTTGGAAAAGAACCAAACGTGGGATTTGGTTGAGTTGCTAGCTGGAAGGAAAGCACTGAAAGATGAATGGATTCATAGGTTAAAGAAAGGAGAGAATGGACATGTGAGATAGAAGGCCAAGTTATATGGTCTTGAGCAAGCTCCAAGATAGTGGTATTTGAGGTTTGATAGGTTTATGACAAAGCATGGCTTTAGTCAATGTCAATGTGGCCATTGTGTTTATTTTACCAAGTTGGATAATGATAGATACATTATCTTGTTACTGTATGTAGTGTATATGCTTGTTTCAGGGTCACACATGCAGGGAATTACTGAGCTAAAGGTAAAAGTAGCTCAGACATGTGCCAAGAAGGATTTAGGAGGAGCAAAGAAAATCCTTGGCATGAGTATTTCTAGAGACAGGGAAAATCATAGGTTGATTTTGTCTCAAGAGGATTATGTGAATAAGGTAGTGGAGAGGTTCAATTTGTAGGATGCAAAATTGGTTAGCACACATATGGTTGGATAGTTCAAGTTGAGCTATGAACAGTATCCTAAATCACATGATGAGGTTGAGTACTGGTATGTACTAGACCTGATATTACCCAAGTAGTGGGAGTTGTCAGCAAGTTTATGGCCAATCCAGGAAAGAAGCACTGGAAAGTAGTTCAGTGGATTCTCAGATATCTGAGAGGGAACAACAACAGGTATTTATGCTATGTAGGGTCAAGCACTTCTCTACATGGGTATGTAGATTCAGATATGGCAGGTGACTTGGATGATAGGAGAAGCACCATAGGATATGTGTTCACTGTTGGTGGTTGATCTTCAAGATTGAACTTGAAGATGGAGATACAAGCTAGAAACAAATTAGAGGATGTACAAGTACAGGTACAGGTGTAGCTGTTTATCTCCAAGTGGGAGATTGTTAAGTTGTGGAGCTAAAAGCTTTACTATTATGCAAATGTGGAGGTTGCTGAGTATCATAGTTATTGACGTCGGTCAGGCCAACTGACATCGGTCATATTTAGTTACACAACAATTGACATCAGTTAGGGGTCAGTCGAATCGCTTAGACAAGAATCGACGTCGATCATCTCTAGATAGACAAAGACTGACGTCAGTTGTCTGTGCATTCTAGAACTATTCTAATTTTAGATAAACAGTTAGTTTTCATGTAAAGAATAATTTTAGTCTTGAGTCTGCGTTTCTAATTATTGTTTGGTTTGGGATCTATTTAAGAGACCCATGGGGCTATATTGTAATGTAAGCAAGACCAATTAGATTTGTAGGGTGCAAGATCAAGAAGGTCTGTGGTCAAGCAAGACCAATTAGATCTACAGGGTGCAAGATCAAGAAGGTCTGTGGAGTATTGGAGGCAACAACAATTGGTTTGATTGTCACAATCAGAGTAGGCAACAACAATCATTGGGTTGATTGTCACTAGAGGGAATAACTCAGTTATTGAGTTGGTTGTAATTTATTGAGAGAGAGAACTCTTGAGGGAGAATTACTGTACGCCCAATAGGTGTGGGAAGAGTGTGATTTCCTCATTGTATTTCCATCTGGAAGCGTGTTAATACAGATTATATTATTTCTCATATCATCTATTCTTTGCTATTTTTGAATTCTAGTTGCTTAATACTTCTGGTTTAATTTCGTGTTTAGTTGCTTATACAATAGTAATCAATTGAGCTCTAAGGTACTAACATTTGGTATCAGAGTGAGCTACAGAGGATCCTAACAGTACATTTTTATACTTCAAAATACATTGTATAAAATAAACAATTTTCACATTTATTTTGTGATGGAAACAAATTTACAAAAGCAATTTTCATTTCAAAACTAGATTTCAAGATGAAATAGAAAGAGGGGGAATAAAGAGAAAGTTATAATTTATGACAATTTGAAATATTTAATAAATAATTTTCACTTTTTTTTTATAATGTCCAAATTAAAAAAATAAACAATTTTTGTATTCAATTTCTTTTCAAAATTCAATAAATATTTGGAATAGAGATACCAAATACACATGTTTTTGTTATGAAATAAAAGCATTCTTGAAATCAAAACACATATTTTAGGAAAACACTTTCAAAGACAAAGAACACCCTCCCCCACAAAAAAATTCTTTTCATACACAATACACACTAAAGGACACAAAAAATAAGGCCCACCTCTTCTCCTCCACTTTCTATGCTTCCAAGACTCCACAAAGATATCATCCCAAGCTCTTCCTCCAAAGAACTCCTATGGTTCCAACAACCCCCAAAATGAGCCACTGGTGAATTTTATATATAAAATCTCTCCCACTAAAATCTACCCACTCTTAGTAATAGATGGGAGTATCCTCCTAACAAGGGTCATTTCTTATTCATAAAATGCCCTAGACCTTTCTTACAATGCCCATAGTTTTTCTTACACACTTAAGAAATTATTTCAAGCAACATGTGAACTTCTTACACAAATCATTAATTTATTAACATGTGCATATAGGCATCTCACATAATTAATTCTCTTATACAACTTCCAAAATACTTAATCTAGTGGGTAAAGCCTACCAATTAGGCTAGGACGCTAAGGGCTTCCTAGTAAGCTAGATAGGGCTCATGGCCTTTCTAGTAGGCCTACGATATTTTTTTTAGATCTATTTGAAATGTTAACACTTTTAGGAATAAATAAATATATGTTTAAGCTATGAAAGCTTAATTTAACTAATCTTTCTTCAATTATTTATAGACATTAATCCCCTAACACAAGGATGGAAATAAAATTCAATATTTTACACACCGTAAGGGTCACCACACATGACAAACACACTAAATAAAATAAGGGAAGGAAATTACATAGGAAGGGTATTACACTTTCACATATTATATAATTCTCTTTTTAGATTAGTGACTTGTAGGGTATGTCTCACATCTCAAAATGGGGGAATCACAATGGACTTGTCTTGAGAGTTCACATCCTTATATGAGAGAAAAATTTAGATTTATGGCACAATACAATATTCATGATTACATTATGATTCAAAATTTTCATATTATGGGAGCATGTGACATATATGTGTAATCATTTTTATATTTACTTCAATACATATTCTCATATAATTGATGCATATACATAGGTATGTGCAAAATAATTGCAAGTTGAAAATTTCAAAAGTTACAACTTAAATTGTCATTCTACATCAATTCATTATATATAGGGGGTATGTTATTCATTCATGTTCATGTTTATGGGTACTTCTTAGTTCTCATCTCTATTGTTCTTGTTTTCTCTCACTTTTAGATGATGTCTGATAAAATGGAGGATAAATTTAGAAAAATATATTCTATGTAAAATTTTATTATTTTATTTTTATACAAGAGTAAGCTTAAAAAGCTTATGAGATAAGCAGTTGGTTAAGGAAAACCAACTCACGAGTATAACCAACCTGCTAATTGAAAACATACAAAAATTAAAAAACAAACTAAGTAATAAAATACTTTGGATCATAAATGATCCAAACAAACTCCCCCTTGATCCAAAGGGGTATAGAAAGATTGAAGCAATGAACTGTGATTCATCCAAGTAGCATATGCTACAATTGAAAGTAGTATACTGTGCATCTTGAACTGATCAACACCCTAATTATCCACACACTAAAGTAGAATAAGATCACATTTTGTCTAACTACATCAATCCTCACATAGAATCCATCCAACAAGTGATTACCCAAGTGCTATGTATGTCACATCTCAAATTGATGCCCAACAATTGCCAACATCTCCCATAGGCTTTTTCTTAGCACTAATAATGCTATAAACTCAATGTTGACTTGTACTACAACCACTGATAACTCATCAAAAACCAATATGAATTATATGCTTCCCCTATAAAATGAGAGGTGAGAAGTCATGAAGCAAATAAACCAAGTACAAATCACTGAAATGCTCCATATCAAAGATCATATCAACACTAGATCTATGAAAACAAAGTACACAAGCCAAAAAATGCTACTACATAAATCTCAATCTTGAGCCTAGTAGCTCACACAAGATGGGTGTTTTATCATCCTAGAATATATAGTCATCAACTATGGAGTAAGCAACTTAACAGTCATCCCATCCATCAGAAGAATATGTAGAAAAATATCCAAAAGAGTGACTAGAGTGATTGGAGTGATCAACAATGTTTGTTTCTACCTTCTATCAATGTCGAGAGGACCTCTTTTTAGAGGGGCACTCTATAGAGAGGTGTCCTATCCCACCACAATTATAGCATATTATTTCACATCCACTAGAACTAGAGGAAGAATAGCCACATGAATAAGAATGCTTGTTCTTGTACTTGTGTCCATGTGAATGTTTGTGGTAATGCTCATGCTTTAGAGAAACTAGAGTGATGTCTATGGTTCAGAGAACTAGAATGATCCCTATGTCGAAAATGATGCTTATGTCTAGAAGTGTGCTGAGGAGAATGTTTTTATCTCTGATATTGATTTGAAGAATGTTTTCTATTATGCTCATATAATGGATTGCATGTTTTGGTATAGTGGGCCTCCTCAATGGATGCAATCTTCTTCCTTTCAAATTGTCTCTCATGCTGAGTTAATAACTCACAAATAGAGTCAAATTTGACACCATTAAGCTTATCACTAAGCTATTACATTTCAACAAAATTTGTGTATGTAGAATTAAGACCATTCAATGTGACATAAATCAACATATCATCATCAACTTTACCACCAATTGTGCAATATTCTTGTTTCAATGTTTTCATGTGAGAAAGATATTCAAAGACACCTTCATTATCTGCTAGTTTATTGTTTAATAGTTGCATAAGAAGGTCAATTTTATTGTATGAAGGTTGTTTTTCATATAGATATTTTAACGCTTTCCAAGCTTTCTATGCACCAATTTTAATTACCTCAATATGAATGACTACCTGTTCAGTGCAAGATGATTTTAAAAGTGTGAGTGCACGTTTATCACATTTATGATATTCAATCAGCTTTGTAGCTTCGGTTGGTGGTGTGATTTATTTCTCAGTGATTTCCCATAGGTCATTAAAAATGAGTGTATTTTCCATGTTCTTACTCCATTCTTTATAATTTTTAGGTGATAGTTTACCATTTTTGGAAATCAAACTTACAATTTTTGCCATGGTGTTAAAGAAACAAGTCAAAACAAGACAAGGAAATACTATTTTGAGGATTTGTCTTGACCTTTAAAAATAGATTCCAAATACAAGAGGTACTTAGGACTTGTAAAAAATTACACCTTATAACGCCTATCACATCCTTATTTTACCATTACAACTTGTCTTTTTATTGCTTGTTTTATCCTTATAACTTTGTTTAGAAAAAAATAAGATCAAAAATACATCTATGGGTTTTGAATCCACAACCTTTCATTGAGCAAGTGACAAACAAAATATAACTAACAAATATTGCCTTGAGTCAATTTGAAATAAGGAAAGGCAACAAAAAGCTAATTCATCTCAATTTATGGGATGAAAAGCAAAAGAATATTAAAACTTTTACCAAATATTCTTTTACTAAATATTTACTCTTAGCAATTTATCTTTTCCTTTGTTGGATGCACTTCAATATTTGAGAGAAAATATTAGGGTTTTAATATTTTTCCTTATTTTCCATACACCTTCCATGCCTCTTTCTAGGTTCACTGGTCTTTTTAAAATCCATAATGAGGAAATATGTTGCTACAAATGGTAAATAAAGGAAATTTATTGCACCATACAATTGTTATTCAGTCCTCCACTTTATGTATCATATTGGTTAGTATATCATCACTAGAAAATTGATTATTTTAGGTTGACTATGCATTGGAAGCCATACTTCATTTCTCAATTCTTCAGCATTTATGCACCTTTCTCCCTTCAAGATGTGACATAAATTTTTTCTTAAGCATGGCTCTGATACCACTAATGCCTGAGAAAATGGAGGATAAATTAAAAAATATATATTCTATGTAAAATCTTATTATTTTATTTTTGTATAAAAGTAAGCTTAAAAAACTTAGGAGAGAAGCAGTTGGTTAAAGAAAACCAACTCACAGGTATAACCAACCCACCAACCAAAAACATAAACAAATTAAAAAACAAAGTAATAAAATACTTTGGATCATAAATGATCCCAACATTAGACACATTCTCAGTTGTACATGATGTCCTTAGAGCATGCACTTTCTTTCACTTTGCTCTCTTTTAGGAGAGGAGTTTTGTCCTACATGTTTTCTCATTTTCTTTGATTTATGGGAGTTTCATTGTACTTGGGTACCTCATTAGGCCTCATTTTTGAACCCAATTCTTCTACCCACCTAAGTTACACTTGATGGGGGTGTTAGTGTAGGCCTTTTCTCACTTTTGATTTTACCTACATGGTTGTTAGTAAAATTGTTTAGCATTGTTAGGGTCATTGGGGGAAATACACTTAATGTGTTTTCTAATAGTGAGTTAAATCATTACCTTTTTGGTGACCTAACATCTCATTGTATAATGTACCTCCTTTGTACTTTTTGACTAATTGGTTAATGAATATTTTGATGCATTTGATGCAATTTTTATGTTGTGGTAATCTTATTTTATCCTAATTCTAGGGTTTTCATGTAATTTTTGATGTTTGGATATTTTAGAGTAATTTGATAATGAGCATGTACTTTATTTAATTTAGAAGCTATTGAACTACATTACACATCAAATTTATAGAATTTAATGTCTAAGGTATTTTACAAAGTCAATTTGTACTTGTATTGCTTGTACCATGGGTTTTAATAGGAGAAAGAGCATATAGTTTCATGATCACCATTACACACATATACCTAGGAAGGAGAACCACATGTGAGTTTGAGGTCATATTCAAAGTATATGGCTATTTAGGTATCACTTAGAAACCATAGGGTTGTTAGAGTTAATTCAACTCAAGTGCAATAAAACTAAGGTTTAACTTATTGCTTGTAACCCACACATAATTCAACATGCTATGAAGTATAAAATAGGGTTATAGGTGATATCAAAACTTCAGGGAAAGTTTTAATTAATTTTAATGTGTATTTAGGGTTAGACACCTAGATCAGATGTGGACACTTGCATCGATGGTAGTGTCTTGAGGCAATGATAGTGTGGTAAAAATAGTTATAAATCATAATGAATCAAACACAAAGCTTTTTTGTAGACCTGAGATGAAAATAGATCATTGTCATGGTCCAAAATATGACATAATAAGATATGCTCTCTTTATCCATTTTTTATACAATATTTATTATATTTATTACACATGCTTACATAAGTTAAATTCCAATATTTTATCATACATTGATGAAATCTGAATATTATATTATTGCATTCAGAAAAATTATTTGTTAGTGTGTTTTGGTATTAAACCTATTTTGTATAAAACATTATGGTGAACAAAAACTCATTAATTGAAAAGTGATTCCATTAATCCTACCTTGGTAGGGACTAAAAAAAAGGTCAAATTATTCCTAGAGATGTGTTTTTAATGTCTAAAAGGTTGATTTATTCGTAGAGAAACATTTCTACATGCATGGAAAATACATCATGTAAAAATGGTGTCAAAATCAAGATGAAGCTTAACCATAGAATATATAAACAAAAAATACATTAAATAAAATTCCTCTAAGTAGGACGAATAAGAGAAAATTCCACTAAGCAAGTAGACTTACAAGGAAACAAATTATGCCTAGTGACAAAACAAAGCTTAGTGTCTTCATGAGAACTATGAAAAACCCCAAAAATGATAATCTCACTGAGGCAAGATTTGAAATTCATGTAAGGGGTGCTACCACATATACATTAATAGAAGAAAATAAAAGGCTTCTAGAGGCACAACTATGTCAAGTGAAGATTATGCAACATGGGTGTAATTGTAAGACCCTTAAAGAAAATCACCCATTAAAGATATTCTAACATTACATTATAAGAGAGGTGAGTCTTCATACTAACCTAGATCTTTCTCCTTCAAAGATAAGTCTGTGAGTGCAAATATAGAAAATAAATAGATTACACATTTTTCAAAGAATGCATAGTTTAAGGTGTTTTATTATTTTTGGGAAATTAGTGTTTAGTTCCTTAATAATAAGGGGTCTAGAGTAAGGTAAAAATATAGTTTAATATGGTAAAATATAGATTATTCTCAAGTAAATTACATGAGGAAGAAAAGTAAACTTATCTAAAAATAGACTAAAATGAATTATTCAGGAGCTAAAAATTGAGGTGCAGAATGGGGTACTATCTAGAATCTGGATTTGGTCTTCATTCTATCATTGGATAGGAGTGTTGAAAGTGGATAGGAGTGGCATCAGTGCTATCATCCACTTATGCCACTATTTTCCTAAGAATCTAAGCTTTTTGGGTTTTCTTCAATAGGTTAGTGTGAGCTTGTGTACCAAATTTTAGAGGTTGGAAGTCAATAGAGCTCGTTATAGATCTATTTTAATCTCCATAACCTTGTATTCATCTACACACATGCAAACAATAAATGCATCAAAAGCAAAAAGGGAAAACTAGGTTAGGATAAGAATGATTACATGATCTAGAACCCCTGATATCATGATCTTTACCTATATTAACCCTTAAGATAGGGTCTCAGATCCAATGTAGTTATCCCTTAGGGAATGTGAATAATCAACGTGCACAATAGATGTAAGAATGACTTTTTCCTAGGCCCTTCCTTAATCAAGCATGCAAGTCTATGTGTGATGTAGAATGCTAAGTTATACTATTGACTAATTTTTATTATGTCTAATGTGCTAAAGTAGTAAGTGTTAGATATAAAATGCCTTGTGAAGTCCTTTATATAGGAGACTCTCTATTTTGAATTTGTGAGCTTTATTTGCATTTGGCCAACATGGTAAAACTTAAGGATGAAGCTAAGAAAAGAGGTAAGACTCAAATAATGAAATAAAATAACCATTAGAACTCAAAATGGCCCTGGACAAGAGCATTAGAAATGGACACTAATGGCATTGACGCTATAATCCAACCCCAACACTCTTATCCTACAGTCTTGAGACTTGGGGGGATGGAAAGAGGACCAAAAACTTGACCTAGATGAGGTGGAATGATTATTTGAAAGGATTGGGATGACTAGGAATAAGCAAAAAGGCGAATCAAGCATAGAATAAGACCAAGATGACAAAAATGAAAGACATGGCCAAATGTGAACTAAGTTCATATTCTCCAGTCGGAGTCTCCTATGAAAGGACTATAAAAAGACATGATATGTGTGGTTGCTTGACCAATTTAGGGTGTATACATTTTCCCCCATTTTATTCTAGTGATGCAATGAAATGAAATACCAAAGTAAATAAATAATAAAAAATGTGTACCTGAACCTACTTGTGTGGAGATAAGTGTGCTGAAAAAGAGTCCAACTCACTTCTTGGTTAGGGAAGTGGATGGAGAGTTGAATAGTGCCTAGATAAAGAAGGAATCCCTGAAATGGATGCCCCCTATACTGAATCTAAAAGTGAAATCTATATAACATGGAGAAGGAGGGAAATGCTTTCCCCCTAATCTAAATCTGACTGGAATGAGAAATGATCGAAGGCCCCAAACCAATGCCTATCCTCTATCCCACATAAAATCATGTAATCTAGAATATATGCATAGATTCTATATACCATGAAGAGTAAAATATATCATGCCCCCACTCTAAATAATCTAAACTAGAAACGAGAAGTTCTCAGAGGTCCAAAACTAATGTCTTACATCTCTCCCACACAAACTCATGTAGTCTGGGTCTATATAATGTTATGGACCAATCACAGTAGATGATCATATGGTCCAATTTGGTGATATCTTGGGTATAGCTAGGTATAATATAAAACTTTGGTAAGTATGCAAAAATAGAATGGCATGTCTTACCATTCCAATATGTATAATCTTAGATGGTAAAGAACATGAACATCTGTGTCATGCCCCCAAATCTAGTATGTGAATGATGCATATGTATAGTCTAGAAATCTATATAACCACATGTGAAATGAACTATCATGCCATATCCCATGTGAAAAACTAGATATCAAAACAATGTGCTCTACACTATGCCTATAATTTTTTATCTGGTCTTATAGCTGTGTCATACTATATTGATTTGTATGTATGAGACGTGTAGTAATGTGCATGCCCCTAAATATGGTATCTGGTCTAAATCTGTATTGAAGTCACTATAAATACATATAATATAAATCACTATATATTTGACTAATTTGTGTGTCTATAAACTGAAGGCATGTCCCTCTAAATGTCTTGAGTAATGCTAAAAGACCCATGTAGTTTGAATTACTATATATTTTGACCAATCTGAGCTGAATCTGATAATCTAAATATTGGAGGTGGAAAAACCATTTTGAAAATTTTCACCCATTTTTTGTATGATTAGTGTTGTACTTTATACTTGTTTATATTAATATAGATACTCTCTTTAATAATAAAAAATAAAATTTTAAATGAACAAAATGACTACTTTATGAGTTGTTGTAGGGTTTTATATGTTAAAGTGCCCTGCATAAATGAAGAATCCACTTAAAGGAAAATTATGTTTTACACACTCAAGTTAATAAAATGTATGCATACACAAATGTTAGAGTAACAAATACAAGATAAAAATCAAAACATAATGTTATATCCCTACTCTAACAAATCTCTAACAAATGAAATGCACCTCTAATGAACAAAAGGGAGAGATGTGCACACCTTCACTTACCAACAAAGATTATGTCTTTGATGTATGGATGATAAATGAAGCTCACACAATAACTTTGACAACATGTCCTTATGTCAATTGGATGATTATCTTGATGAAGGTTGATGATTGCCAATGCTAGCTCACTAAAAAATGCAGAGTTTCCTTAAGCAAATTAGGCCTATTTTAGAGTGAGTGGTTTGATATCAACTTATCAAGTTTGAGAAAGAGGAATGGATGGTGGATCTTGATAAAAGATCAATGGATATAAATGAGTCAAAGATGGGGGGTTGGATCATAAATGTATGAGGCTAGATAAGGTTAGATTTTTAGCAAGAGGAATGGACAATGGATCTTGATAAAAGATCAAGGGATATAAATTATTCAAACATGGGGGGTTGGATAATAAATGGATGAAGTTTGAGAAGGCATGACCTTACATTGATAAGGGATGGAAATTTCATAATTTATCCCCTTGCCTTGGAATTGATGAGATTTTACAATTGGGAAAGTGATGTCATTAATTTTAGATGGAAATTTAATGTGATGATATTTGATTCATTGGTTTTATATATTATGGAAATTAGATTTCCATGGATTACTAATAAACTAGGTAATAACATTAAATAGTTAATTAATATCATTTGATTTATGTGGGAATGGCTAAGTTCAAGTGCCATAGGATTAACTGGTTAGGTTTGATATGAATAGTGATAGGCTATTTAGGGAATTTGATGATGGGATTAGGATTAACACACATGTGGTGATAATGTGATTAGGGATAAAACATGATGAAATAGGGAAATTAAGGTTTGATATAGATGATAGAATTAGGGTTTAACATAGTTGAAGGGATGAGGGATGGAATAATGACCAAATTAATGTTTGTTATGGAATGTAATGATGAAATGTTAGTGTTGACACTGGAGTATAAATTATAGGTGTCTACCATTTTCCCCTCTTTGAAAGGGAATTACAAGACAATGGATGGATAAATAAGTAACAACCTTTAAAAGAATAAAGAAGCTAAAAAATTGGCACACAAGGGTGCCCCTATTAGCATGATGAATGGTTAGGGATATTGACCCCTCGAGAGGGCATATGGGGATGAAAGACATTTATGGGCTCTCTAAATGAGAATAAAGTTGTTAGAATGCATGAATGAGGGTTAAAATAGAGGGGCAAGGGTGAATAAAAGAGGGGTTGGGTTATATTAGGAGGTGATGATGATAAAGTAAGATGATGATGGACATAAATATAATTTATTAATGTGTTGATGGATACAATTAACTCACTTGAATTAAGACTTGCATGCTTTGATTAGTGATGATTGATGTGATTTTCCATAATCAATGATATATGCAAGGGATAAAATTGAGAATGATATATCCTGATGATAAAGATGCAAGCTTAATTTCCCTGAGCATGTTTGATATATGTTTAGGAGTTGATTTGGGAATAATAAATCCTAATGAAGATACACACTTTTAATTGATGGATGGATTGTTGATTAATTATCTAGGATATGCAAGCATAACTCATGAAGGTAATTAATTGCATAGATTGATCATGCAATGATCACATTGATGGATGATTATATGATTTAGTAATGGCCTTTCAAATAATGAATAATCTAAAAAAATGGGCACACGAGGATGTCCTAGTGGTAGTGGATAGATAATCCTATTATAATTGAGTTATATCAAATTGATTGATCGGATATGAATTAGATGAGATTGGATTGAATTGAAATCATGGCTCATGTGAGGTATGCACATGTAGGTAGTGCAAATGGGTAGTTAGATATGGAATGTTAGTTAATAAAAATATATGGTGATGAAGGATGTTGATGCTGGGAACATGCTTCCAAGTTTTCTCAAATTCTAATTGTTTGAGTAACCTTATTTTTGATGTATCATTTGACAAGATGCACCATGATATGGAAAACCATGATGTCATTATTGATAGATGTCAAAGGACTGACTTAGATGTAACAAACAAGAAAGCACACAAATAAACAAACAAATGAACAAAACACACACAAATAAAAAAGTATATGATTTTTGTTGCTTATGATTTTTTGAATTTTCTATTGTTTTTGGATTTTCTAATTTTATATTATTTTTGGTATTTTCTAATATTTTAATTATTAGTGTCTTTTGGGATTTATTACCAAAGGATACCAGTAAAGGGAACACCTATTTAAGTAATGAGGATGGCAATAGTAGTGGATGTGTTAGTAAAATTAGTGTTCACATGTTATTTAGTGATTTACCATATGGTAAATTAATATTTACATTATTTTTAAATTACTATATGGTTAATATGGTAATAATTGGTTAGTTGTATATATTGTTATAAGAAACAATATATTACAAATAGTTTATTATTTAAAGTTAAATTATTATGAAACAACAATATAACATATATAGCTTTAATATGGTTAGTGAGGTTTGTTAGGGATACAAAGAGATATGAGAACAGATATGATCTTCATAAATATAGGAATTTTTTCCTATATAATTAAATGCCCCAGATGAACTATGTAATATAAAATATAGAGTGTGATAATATAATATTATATTATGTGATTACAATATTCACCTGTGTACTCTCTATGTTTGACTCTAATTGTGTTTGTATGAGTTAAATCCTACCATAAGCTTGTCCAAAAGCTAACAGTAGTATTTGAGTAGGATATTTATAATGGAAAGTTAGAAGAAAAGGGGGCCAGTGTCGTACTTGCATGTTTTCCCATGCATGAATTTCTATTGATAAGAGAATCATTCTGAGGATATCATTCAATATTAAGATCAGTTTAGCATATGTGTTTGCCCATGCATAATTTAAGGATGTAAAAATGTTTCTTGCTTGAGTTCCCACATTGACTAGGTCAGATGTGTTCTCTAAAGTGAATGGTTTATAGTCATATGGTTTCAGTACATGTTCCCACACTACTTCGGTCAAATGTGTTCCTAATAAAGCATGGTTGATAATAATTTGATTTGTTCCTTCTTATATCTTCATTTTGAGTTGTATGCCAAGATCATGAGTGAGCAAAGGAAAACAAGCTACAGAAGAAGTGTGATTTTTTTTTTGCTACCATGTAAACACTAAGGGGGTAATGTTAGGAAAATTAGTGTTCACATGTTATTTGGTGATTTACCCTATGGTAAATTAGTATTTACATTGTTTTTAAATTACCGTATGGTTAATATGGTGATTATTGGTTAGTCATATATATATATATATATATATATATATATATTGTTATGACAAACAATATATTATGAATAATTTATTGTTTAGAGTTTTATGTTATGAAACAACATCATAACACATATAGCTTTAATATGGTTAGTGAGGTTTGTTAGGCATATGGGGAGATATTAGAGGAGATATGATCTCCATAAATATAGGAAGTCTTTCCTAAATAATTGTATGTCTTGGATGAACTATGTAATAGAGAATATAGAGTGTGATAATATAATATTATATTATGTGATTAAAATAGTCACCTGTGTACTCTCTATGTTCGGCTCCAATTGTGTTTGTATGAGTTAAATCTTGCCATAAGCTTGTCTAAAAGCTAATTTAATGAAAGGGATTTATGATGATGTTTAGGGATGAATAGGGATAAAAATGGGATGGATAATAACACTGAGGAATTTATGGGTGAAGATAATGATGATGAAGATCAAGGATGGTGATAGGCTTCCAAAGATCATGCCAAGTAAGAATGATGTGTCCAGTTATCGAACCACCATTATATGGATATGCAAAGATATTTTCCAAGCAAGTCTCATTATTTATTACACTTCCTTATAAAGGTCAACGTGGGAAGAATGATAGCCACAATGGGAAGGATATAGGAGGGTAGAGGATGTTTAGATGGATGGAGTCGATTCTATCCCCATGTATAAGGTACCTGTAGACAAATTATAACACATGATGCCAAAAAACTAGTTTTCATCATGGTACTTTCCCAATATACCATAAAAATAGTTTTTACCTATGGATGATTATTTCTCTCTTTTGATGTTTTTGATTTTTATTTTCATTTTTCATTTATTTTATTTTTTAATAGTTTTTATTGTTTTGATGTTTTATGGAGGTGGATGATCCTTCAAGTTGTGAGGTGTTTGATTCAGAATTTAGTCATCACATATCAATTCTTTCTCCTCTCTTTGTTTTATATTATTTTTTATTTTAAGACATATTTAGTGGTATGTCGAATCTACCCTGGTCTAATTTAGTGTGCTTTTGAATATATCCATTTTATTTTTATGGGTTTTTGAATTATTTACATTTTCTTTTACTTCCATGGGTCTGTATTTTTATCTTCATGATTCCTCCTTGAGTTGCCTTGTGTGCCAATAGGTCTCTAATTCAAATTAGACAAGGTTATATATACAATACCTCTTTAAGGCATTTTAATAAGAAGTATCAAGAGGAATTATCCATCATTTCAAATTGAGGCACACTCTAAAAATATTTATTTATGCTTCTAAGGATTTTTATTCAAAATTTTAATGGTACCTTGCACCAAAAGAAGGATAGGAAAATGTGCATGTAGTTACATCTCCACTTAGGAAGAGGAGGTTCAAGCCCTCACTAAATCTCCATTCAAACTACATTATAACTACATAAGGTTTAATTTTGAGTGTGCAAGATATGTAGCTAAAAATCCTAAAGTTTTCCCAATCGACTTAAACTTTTTATTTCTTCTCTTACATGCTTGTGTGGCAAATTAGGTCAAGAAATCAAAATAAGACAGATCATATATTTTTTCTTCTAAATTTTAGAAATTAAAGACACAAGACTATACAAAATAATTCTACACACCTATTAGAAAATTATTAGAAAAAAGTGAGTGCAATATATATTATATTATCTAGAGACCCTAAATAGGTTTCACAATGTGGTCAGAGGGTGGTCTATAACTATATGGGATCAGGGTCATTTGTTAGTTTCATGTTTGGTGGCTTGGATTGTATAAGCAATTCACTAGGTTGTTTGGTGTTAGAAATAGAATCCATTAATCCCCATGGGCTTGGACTCAGATGCATAGAGCTAGGAGACATATTGGTGAGAGGGGTCAACCTAGTGTGGTAGAGCTAGCATCAATTATGATAGGTGAGGTGGATCCACCTATTTATATTTATATTCTAGAAGATGTAAAGTGTAGTGAATAGTACATGTAGTGGTGGGGATAGATTTGATGGGTAATATTATTTCCCATTATTGTAGTGATGGTAGGGGTTAACACAAAGGCACAAGCTTATGTGGATATGGATAGCTAACTACACAGGTTAATTCCCATGATGAATAAAATTTTGTATTCAAATGTATTTAGAATACTTTTTATGTTTCCTCTTACATGCTTGCATGGAAAATTAGGTCAAGAAATCAAAATATGACAAATCAAAGTTTTTTTCTTACAAATTCTAGAAAGCAAAGACACAAGACCATACAACATCACTATACACACTTATTATATAAATATTAGAATAAAAAAGTGAGTGAAATATAGATTAAGTTCCATGGAATAAATTCATACAAGAATAGACAAATCATATTTGGTGAACAAAACTGCTTAGGCATATTTAGTGGTACAAAAAAAGAACCAAATCTAATCTTGAAGATTTTAACAACCATATTTCACACAAATATTTTTATCCATTTGAATTATCTATATCCACTTCTAGAGTCCAAAAATTCTACCAAGGTGTCATCATTTCATCAATATTTTCTCTTGTTTTGCTTAGTTTTATTTGTTCGTGCTTTATCATTATTTCATTTTTTCTTATTAGAGGCCATAAGGAAGATTAATTATTATTTCTTTGTTTGTCATATCATTTATTTACCTTGTGCACATAGTTTTGCCATTTTATTAGTCTCATTATACCCTAGTACCAAATTTGTGTAAAACAATGTGCACTATAAGGACTCACCAACAGAATCAATTCTTCCCTTTTTTCTTCTTCTAATAGGTGTCACAACTTTCAATATAAATGTGTCAACTATAAATTCAAGGTTTCAAAATCCAATACTATAAATGAAGGCCCTAAAGGGACAAAAACTAATTTTTTTTCCAACCTAGGCTAGCTAGCCCCCATTAAGTACATAGCAATGTATACATGCAAGTCATTTTAGAATATACATTGTGGAAAATTTTCACATAATTATAACATTATATATAATTTTTCATCAAGAAGGGTACAATTCATCCCTATTAATGTTCATAAATTTATAATCAATAATCAAAAATGTAGAGTTGACAAAAGAGGACTAGAATATTCTCATGTCTAGAACAACAAACCTTAAAACCTCCACACATATGTATGTGACTAAGGACTTGGAAACATTACATAATTAAAAAATTCTAAAATTGTTAAACCTTCCACTTGCAAAGGTAAAGCAAAATATAGTAGACAACAATTATCATCAAGGTTGCAATAAGTAAATTAGAACAAAGTACACAACAAGTCTTTCCTAACCTCTATGAAACTCAATTGGAGACTATAGTATTATTGTGTAAAGGATAATAAATTAGGTTGTCATCCAATTTGTGGGAAAAAATAGGGTTAGTTAATGGATTCGTGGGATGTGTTGTTCACATTGTGTATAAGCAAGGAATAAAACCCCATGATTTTCTCATATATATGGTTATTTACTCCAATAAAATATTTTCTCCTCTAATGGATATCATGAACTCCACAAATTTTATAATTCCTCTTGTTACATGGGGAATTTTTAACAAATGTCACTCAATATGGCTTGGATGCTAATAATACATAAATCACAAGGTATGATGTTAAATATGGCAACACTATATCTTAGAAACATTGATCATGAAGACTTGACCTTCATTGCAATATCAAGAATATGATCACCGTGTCACCTTCACATCATTCCCACATTTTTATTTGATTAATATTCAAGAATGAAGGATACTAAATATATAGATATTAGAAAAAGAGGAAGACAAACTCTCTGAAAAATCTATTCCACTACATTTACAATAAATACAAAATATTAACAATATGAATGATAAAATTAAATTCAAATTAACATTAAAAATACATGATTGGGGTGTAATTGGGATAATCCCACATTGATAATAATTGTGAGACAAGGGTGATTTATTAGGCATTACACTCACCAAAAGTTTTTACCAATGAGAAAATAGGCTAGAGCGTGAGAAGCCTAAAGTGGTGAATTAAATTCACCATTCCTCCCCCTTACTTACAAATACTTATGGTAGTTGTGTGTTGAAGTGGGTCCCCTTACCTTGTGATTATTACAAAAAATTCATGAGGTTAAAAATATCATTTGGATAATGACTACTCATGGAGGTCATTTAAATAATGATTAAAACATACATGAGTAAAAATATCACAAAAATTAGTATCTAATATAAAACAATTTTATCATACATATTTATAAAAATTGTATCGCTCTCCAAAAATACTTACCCCATATAGATAAATAAATTAATTATATTAATAAAAAAAATGAACAATCAAACACACACTTTAATTTTACAAAATAAATAATTACATCCCTTACGACTAGTGATCAAAATTAAAGGGTTGGTCTCAATTTCAAGTTGAATGGTATTTATTCATTCAACCATTCCATGATGAAAAGTTGTAAGAAATAGTTTCACTTCAATTGACAGGAGTTAATTAAGTACACACATCACTAAAATTATGTTAAATAGAATATTAGTTTTAAATTTTAGTCACTAAAAATATGTTAAATAAAATAATATTTTTTATAATTTTATAGATTTCAATTTTAATAGTATTCATGGAAGCTGGAGCAACTTGAATCAAAACTACAAGTTTAGATAGTCTAATGAATAATATTTTAAAAATTACAAGGAAGACCAAGAAGCCCATAAAAATAATCCAAGTTTTAACATTTCTCAAAATTACAAGGAGGACTAAGAATCCCCAATAAGACTCCAAGGTTAGATATTTTAACAGAGTAAGTTTTTCAAAATTAGTTGGAATCTCTTGAAAACTACCTCAGCCTTTTAAAGTAAGAGAAGCAAGATCACTCAACACACTTATGGAACACAAATACATATATATTTTTGTAAATATGTTCTAAAATGAGGCCCATGACATTCTCGTGAGCTACTTGTGTAAGTACTTTGGAGCTAGTTCTAAATGACCACTTTGGATTTAAATTACTATGAGGAATGTTATACTTTGGAGTTGAATTACTATTGAACTAGTTTTAAATAGACACTCTTGAACTAAAGCAGCACATGGGATGATATTATTCTAGATTTAAAATACTCTAGATCTAGTTCTAAATGAAAACTTTAGAGCTAAATTACTCTAGGGATGCTATACTCTAGAAATGAAATGCTATAGAGCTAGTTCTAAATGAATACATCAGATTTGAATTACTTTAAGGATGATATATTATGGAGTTGAAATACTTTGAAACTAGTTCTAAATGAGCACTCTAGAGTTGAAGTGCTCTGGGGGATGTTATACTTTGGAGATAAAATACTCCAAAGCCAATTTAAAATTACTCCTGAGTTAGTCTTAAATGTTGTATCATGCCAGCATATTTTCATTTAAGAATATTGTCATGTGTGTGGAGAACATATGGATCTATTAGTCTATTGGAAGAGGCTTTTGAGATTTTATATGCTTCCATACATCATAAATAACATTCTAATCTACCTCATTTAGAGCACGAGGTGCATAAAGGGAAATAAACATTAACATATCCAATGTGTTCAAAGAAATTCTAAATCTATCATTACTCTTTATCCTATTTAACTTTGAGAAACCTATTTCACGTATTTTTGTGCTCGCTAGAATAATAATAATAACAAATTTTCATAGTTGTATTAAACATGGAAACACTTCAAACCTTTTAGTTTTATCCCCACATAGATCCCACACTCCAAACATATAGATTTTTTGGGTATGATTTATAAATAATATAAACAAATTCATCCATCTCACCTACACATTTGATAGTATCCACAATAGATTAGTTCAACTTCTTTGGAGTACTTTAGCTCTAGAGTATAACATTTAAGCTAATTAGAAGCTAAGAATGGCTTAACATAAGATAGATAGTTGGGATACACAATTGGGGAATGGATCAAGCTTCTCTTAGTCAACAAAGATCATGAAGCTATACTCTACACTCCATAACCAATAAAAATGAGGCCAATCAACCAATATAAGCACAAAAGAAATATAAATTTACCAGTAGTAACACATTAATCATATATAAAGTATTTTTGAGGGTAGGTTATATGAAGTAAATTTTTGTTTAGCTCCTCATTTGTGGATGCTTCAACTTGCAAGAAAACACAAATTTTAAAAACATTAATCTAGATTAATACTCTTGACACTTCCTCTTAATGTTCATTTGAATACAATATGAATGAAATGAGGTGTATACATCCAAAGTTGCTCGCTCCTATGTCATTTAAATATCATCACTAATGTCAATAATTCATCCTAATGTCATCCTAGTCCCCTTATAACATTTCTTACATTCCCCCTTGTCATATATCAACCTTATACCATCCCATGTCCATTAATCCTCCTACCAATCACATCCTCCAATATTTTAGAATTTTTAATTCCAATCCTAACTACCCCCACTTAATCCTATTAATATTACTTCTAATAACCATTTAATCACTACCTATTGATCATTCATTAGTCCTAACATCCTATAGAGTATTTTATTCTATAGAAGCCTCTACACTCATCTCCCTTTAGAACTTTCTAAGGAATTTTAAATTCCTTATAAATTCCCCATCCTCATCTATATAAACAACCCATCCTCCATGCAAAATCTATCTATGGAATTAATTTCAATCTTGGATCTTGAAGAGTATTTAGTGCTAAATCCATGAAAAAGGAGTTTTTAAGGTAAACTCCATGCTATCAACTTGTCCCCTTGATTATTTTTCAATCCATCACATATCCTCCATTGTTGCATTATGTCTTGAGCCAATCAAGTAATACAACATTACATATCAAGCACCATACATATAATTTGTCATTAGAACACATCATTCACATTTGGAGGTATATTAAGCTACATGATTGAGGTATATTTGCATATTTCAATTATTATTGTGTTGTCCTTTGTACCTACCTTGCCCAATTATAATATTTAGTGAGAGTTTAGAATATATTTTTGATTGTGATTGGCATGCTTCAATTGATCATTGTAGTTAAGTTCATATTCCAAATCATACGTAATACAAGAAGCAAAGATGTATTCATCAAAAGAACTTTCACCAAAAAAATATATTAAAAAATAGTAGATCTCTACAAAGTGCATGAGAATAGAGAAGTTACAAAACATTAATTTAAACAAAAAATACTCTTATAAACATGCAGTGATGAGGATTTGGTGGCCTTAACAACTGATATTAACTTTTAAAAAATTAGATGAAATTCGAAGTGTATCAAGGCATTGATTTGATAACATGCCCACAAAAATAAAAAAATGATGATGCTTATGTAGCTCAGGTAGAGTCCCAATAATTCCATGGTACTATTAAAACTCTATAATAGTGTGTCATGTGACTGATTTGATAATGACAAAAATATGATAGTAGGAAATGCTAACATATTTGAGGGAAACAAAGAAAACATATTCAAGAAGAACAACCTGGCACTAAAGAGAGGCATTATGGTGTGCCATGTGATTGATATGATGTCTGAAACTACTCCTAAATGTATTGAGAACAATATGAACATATTCATGAAGAACATTGTCATGTTGAAATAACTATGAGAGCTATAATATTACATTTTTTTATTGTTTGGGGGATGGAAATAATATTGGATGTGTTAAAACAATATAAATGTGTCATGCAAAACACCCCCATGTCAAAAATAGAAAAAGAGATCCATATAGGAAACCATGAAGATTTAAAATCCATAAGACCATACCCATAAGCTATAAGAAGCTCTATAGGGTTATGCATGACAATTCATAAAGACTTTCAATTCGTAAGAGAATGCTCACGTACACATTGAAGCCAAATGCTACATTACCTTACTGGGAAAAACATGTAAATAACTAAGACATGAAATCATCCCCTACGTTCTTCATTTGACTATCCAAAAATCACTCACAAATCTATCCAAACCACTTCTTCATACTACATTTGCAAAAACTTTAAGTTAAAAAAATCTCACTAATTATGTCATAAATTTTTTAACTCAGCTAAGAATTTTTTGTAGCACACACTTAGAATTTCATTATAATTTGCATACCCATTATTATTTAGTGGTGATGTGTCACATGTGTGTGATTTCAATTTTTGAAAATTATGTAGTGATTTTACATTTATTTATATGCTCTCATCATTGATGGGATAATAAACAATCTACTATGTCTTTAGACATAAATTGGAATAA